>ML777347.1:477849-496588 GCA_009831015.1 Picea engelmannii
GGGTTTTCTTCCCCTAGAGGGTTTCCCAGGATAAATGCTGTGTCTATTGTGGATGTGTATTTCTCAGTGATCTTGTGCTTATTATGCTCTTATCTTTATGAAATGCAAAGAACTATAATATCAGCATAAAACATTAACAAAAGTTATCCTGACCGAATCATTTTCCGACATCCCAGGTATGTTATTTCAACATCGATTTTTGAATGATTTGGTTAGTCGATTGTGTTCGCTCCCAATTAGTTCTGTTTGTTTGAATAGATTCAAAAACGATTATGTTTACTTCGAATTACCAGGAATGATTTCGTTTTTGTATTTGAATTAGCACAAAAGATTTTGTTTTGAATTATGTTTGCATTGAAGATTTGTTTGCTAAAATCGAGTATAGATATGTTTTGATTGAACCGATTTAGTACGATTTTATTGCTCTTGAATTAGTATAACGATTGTGTTTTCTCCGATTTAGTTCAATTCAGTGATGTTTGGTTTGATTTTGAAATGATTCTATATGTTTGAATTAGCATAGTCGTTTGTGTATGAGTTGGATTAGTATCAAAGATTGGTTTGGTAAATAGAATGTAATCTATTGATTCAAAAAAAATGACTCTGTTAGTTTTGGATTAAAAAACGATTCTGTTAAGTTTTGGATTGACATATTGTGTCTGTATTGGTTTGACATATTGTATTTGATATTCATTTATAGTCTGTTTCGATTGAAATGGATTCAATTATGATTTCGTTTGTTCTCAATTTGCATACAAGTTTTGGTTTGTTGTGGCGTGAATGATTTTCTTTGTTTTGAATTAGTAATTAAAGATTTGTTTAATAGGTCGAATATATTTCTGTTATCATTTGGATTAATTTAAAAGGATTTTGTTTGTAAATATTACCAGCTACAGAATCATGAGATTCTGTAGCTAGTCTTAAAATTTAAATTTTTGTTAATTTTACAAATAAAACATTATCTAAACTTGTGTATTCTTGTCCACTTATAGGTGCATACGAATTTCAATGGGAAATCGAACATACTTTGGTAGTTTAGAACATATATTTATTATATAGTTTTGTTTTAAGTTGTTAGCCTTAGGAAGAAATAGAGATTTGGGAGATTTTTCCCAGATTTTTTCCAAACAGTTTTTGATAATTCCCACAGGGATGTTTTACCCTGTGGCCTTTATATACTCATTAATTTTTTGTAATGAACCCATCACTATTGGGAGAAAAAAGACTATGGATTTATGATGATATAGACTTGAATGGAAGTGGATCTTTTGTAACATCTTTAGCTTTCAATTTATCATACTTTCGTTCAAGTTTTATGCATTTTAATTTGTGATCAAGTCATTGACTACTTTAGATATCAAGACTTGTTACAGGTTGATGCGTTATGATTCAAATTCTGTCCATATCTGATGTATCTCAGTTTTAGTACAACAATTACTCTATTTCAATTTAATGAATAAAGGTTTATCTTCTTCGTTAAATGAATTGTTCTGTACAAATCATCGCACAGGGATTTATCCGAATGTTATGATTTGTAAATTATAAAATTGTTGTCGCTTTATGTCTTGTTTGTTCTGTCATTCATATTCAAAGAACACTATTGCTTCCTGTTTACAAGAAGCTTGTGGAGAATCTGGTGCAGGTTTCCTCCCACTAAACAGCTAAATCAAGTACTGAGCATAGGACAAATAGGAAGCATTACTTCAAGTTAGTTCGTTATTTGCAATTTAATAGTTAATAAATTTGAGAATTCTTGGTAGTTTAGATAGATATATAGTTCAGTTTTATAGTACAGATTATTATTTTAAATTGCTCAGCTTAGATAGTCATAATTTTGATTCCTTTCTCATAAAAATTATAAAAAATAAAAAATAATGGTTTCGTTGTCATAAGGTATTTTACCAATGATTTTTGCAAATTTAGATCAAAATTTGTATTCTGTAAGTACTATAAATATATAATTGAGATCTAATTCTATTGATAAATGAACATTTAATTTCATAGGATTATTATTGTATAACATTAGATAGTAAACTGTATATATGCTTTAGATTTGTATATAGTTTGTTGTAGTTGCTTTTTTTTATTTAGATTAGTCCCTTTAGTTTAGTCTTCTTTCGTTTTCCTAGGACTTAGATCAACCAATGGAGCCGCTAAACCCATCAGAGTGCATCATCCCAAATGGCTTGGGTTAGTTAGACAACCCCAGACCGGATTCACCCCTCCAGTTGACGAGCATTCAATTTCGCCCGTCAACAGACATTAAGAGTCATTTCCAAATATTGCCTTTACAATTATCACAACATGTTACCCTTGACCAGTGGCAACAAGGAGATGATATTTTTACCAATAAAACACCTAAGGAAGACCTAGTACCTTATTTCTCTTATGATTTTCGGTCTTACCTTGAGGGTTTTGATGAGTACTCCTCCAAGGACTTGGATTTATTCTATGAAGATGATTATCAACCATCGTTGTGCTTTGGATTTGATAGGAGTGAGAACAATGTTTTCCCAAAGAAAAGTTCTCATGATGTACATTTCCAGCCACACCTCTTATTACTTTACCTTGTTGTGTCATTAAAGGTGTAGTTGGGAATTATATCCTTTATATCGAGTTTCCTCTAAGGCAAACCCTAGAGACTGAGGATTGGTTGAGTATTACAAGTTTAAGTCTATCATCTTAGTTTCTTAACTTTCCCTTGAGAATTTGCCAGTCATCTGCTAGGTCTTTTTCGATCCCTTCCTTGACTTTAGAATGTGAGGACGTCCTTGGTAGCCAGTTTGCGGATATTTTGAGTCAATATTATGAACCTTGGAATTTTCATAACCCCTTCCTGAAGTGGATTGATTACTTTCCTCGGACATTGACGTGGCATGATTTTATCCCTCTCACCCACCTCCATGAGTTAGACTTTGTGATTTCCAATGATATGATATATGTTCTAACCCATGTCATTTTTGAGCTTGACTTATCAATGTTTTGTTCTATGATGAAGCACAAAGGCAGGTATTGTGAGGCATTGCTGGATTGGTTTCATTGGTCATTTGACTACACATAACATACAACTAGCATGTAAATTTAGGTAAGTAGGTAGGAATTTTGCATTCATTGTACTATACCATCTACATTGCATGTTAGAGTAGTTTTCTTTACATACACACTCATGATTGTTTCATTTAGTCTTATATATATGTGTGTGTGTGTGTGTGTGTGTGTGTGTGTGTGTGTATGCTGGGGTGGTATCACCATCCCAATCGGTTACTAATATCTCTATTGAGATCAAGCAGGTAAACAGGTTATGTCAGAGATGCTGAGGTTCTCATGTGCTCTATGATGAACACATGTCCTCGAGTTGGAGCCAGATGTTATCCCCCACTTTTCGGGATAACTAGGAGATCATGTATCAAGGCCCACAGGTTCTAAACATGGAACACTGAGAGTCAGATCAACTTTAGCATGGCCCTGGAGGGCCCATCTTTTCTCCCTTTCAACGCCTCTACCTTGCCAGCAGCAGCAATATCCATCACCATCAGCTTGGCCTTGTGTCAGAGATGGTTCTTGCTCCATGAGGTAATGAGTCCGGGTATCATGGTATGTGTCACTCTAATCCTCAAAACCATTGAATATGTGCATTTAATTCCTTTTGTTTCTAACAAATGCTTGGATCTTATACTCACCCACTTGACCATGTCTGGGGGGAGTGATAGGATGCCCTAGTAAGCATGTGTCCATAAGTTCTGGTTTGCCACTGGGGGGATTTCTGAAAAGCCATCTTCCACTCCTGTCATACCGCCACTTTTTCATCTTGCTTCCTACTCATCTATCCCATTACACTTTTTCAGCCATTGGGTTGACCTATCATTTGAGGATTACACCTTACCTCATGGAAAGAAGGGGCTAAAGGCCCAAAAGGTAAATCAATCTGGAAAAAGATAAAAGCCTAAGAATAAAACCTCGATATGCTTCACCCAGGGATCCCCGAGAAAGAAATAAAAGGCCTCTCAGCAAGAAACAAGAGGGACCCGTAAAATAATAAAACAAGACCTAGTCAGAGGATAGGGGGTCTCATCACAAGCTAGCCTATTAGGTCCATGGGTACCTAGCATTATGACATTACCACCAGTTGGTTACCATGCTAGTGTAGTGATTCTTGGTTGCATGGCCAAGAGAAATGGGGTCTCATCATGAGCTAGCCTTCTCATTTATGTGAAAGTACTTTTGGGTAACGCTGTCACCACTGGTCACCACGCCAGGGTAGTGTCCCCTGATTAGCCTCTTGCAAAAAAAGAAATAAGAATAAAGAATAAATAATATAAGGCATGAATGGGCTTGGAAAAATTGCATCCAAGACAGGTGCAACTCACCTTCTACAAAGGCACCCACAGGTAAAACTTTGCACTCCCTTGCTGTCACTACACCCACTTGCCTGGACATCCCTCATCTACTTCACCCACTTACATGGCTTAGATGAAGTCACTTCCGGAAACTTTCCTCTTCCAGTGGACACTAGCCCAATAGAATGCCCTGTCACTTTCTCCAAACCTGTATTGCAGGTTGTATAATGTCTTTGAGCTTTTAACTGGGGTAATAGTTTTTTTATGCACATGTTTAATAATATTGATGATGATATTTGATTAACATTTCTATGATCCCTGTGACTTATGATCCCATGGAGGGCGTAGTTGTTGATGTGTAGGATCATTCCTGACGGACAGGTACCATGTTGGACCGGTACACATGGGGAGATGATCAGTTTGGCCCTCCATGGGGCTGAAGATCCCACTAGATGGATGTTGAGACCCCAATAAGGGACAGAGACTAGATAGAGGGGTTTTCATAGGAGAGAAGGAGGACGTCTTACAGAGGCACCCTGATAGAGCTTTACCTAGGGGGATTGTTCCCTTTTCAGTGGAACATTGGCATTGGGAGGCCTAGGACATCACCGTTCATGACCATGACATCACCCAACACCATGGATGCTTTGGGAGACATTTGGGGTAGTTTTGGCACATGTGGCAGGTTGGAGAAGCCCAAGGAGGGCTAACGTTTTGCTCCAAGATGTTGCATTTGCCCTAGAAGGGGCTAACGTCACCCTACAAGGGGCATGACATCTCTCTTTATCTTGATTAGGGTTTAATTTTAAGAATTTAATGTAAAAACAATATGATTTTAGTATTTTAGCCTTGTCGACCTTTTTATGACCTAAAAGTGAAATTAGGTCATGGTACTATATAAATTGAGGGTTTTTACCTTCATTTTTTCATCATATCTCACTCACTCATTAGTGAGGTCCAAAATTTGCACTACACTTGGAGTTCTTCGATGAAATTGTGAGGCAAACTTGTTGAAGGAATTATTTTATTGGCATTTTGGAATTTCTCTTGGTGGAAGTTGTTACAACTAGGGTTTGTTATGTTATTTCTTGGTGAAATGTGAGTAAATTTCTGAAAAACTTCTTAATTGAATGGTTGTATTGTTATTTCTTGCATATATTGTTGTAATTTTCTAAAGAAACCCTAGGTGACAAGCACACATAGAAGGTCCTTGTCTCATGTCCCCACCAAAGTCTTAGCCATTTTTTTTGCTGAAGTGAGAGAGAGCCTTGCCTTAGCAACATTATACTCTTTCTATCCCTTGTTGAAGAGGATTGAGCCTTGCCTTAGAAACACTCAAATCTATCTTCTCCTTTGCTAGTTGTTTTACCTTATTGAAGCTAAGAAGGAGAAAACGCATCAAGGCCTAGCTCCCCTACACCTTGTTGAGTCGATTTTCCCTAGGGTTTGCTTAGTAAAGACTTGCCATAGAAACACATTGCTTGCAAACCTTCTTGTCTTGGTTTTATGTAATTCTTTGAGCTAGTCATTTTTCCATTGAGCTAAGGAAGGAGGAGAAAGAACTGAGGCCTAGTTCCCCTACACCAAAGTGAGCCTCTCTCCCCTAGGGTTTCATCCCTAAGGCCTTTCCATAGAAATACCTCAAGGTATAACCCTCCCGTCCTTAGTCTTACTATTATCTTTAATCCTTCAGCTTCTGCATCCTCCTTTTGACTCCATTTACCCTAGGAATGCACTGATCTAAGGCCTAGCATGTGAGTACTGTGATCAAAACAACTTTTAATATTTTGAACAAAACCCTAACTATTCTAACCCTAACCTAATACTAACACTACTAATTAATTGTTACAGTCATCCTTTTTCTATTAACATCATTGTGCATCTATCATTTTACTTCTGAGCAATTGAATGGTTATTTAAGGCATCACTAAATTGAAGTGTTATTTTTTACATTGAATGCCATGTTCCTTTAGCATTTATTGAAGAAGTAATATTGTGCATCATTGTTATTTTATAAACATTGACTTCGTCAATATTTATTGCTCAATTTCTTATATATCAGATAGTCATTGATTACATGAAGTACTAACCAAGCAAGTAAGCTTGCATATATATATTTCTTGTTACTTTGTCTTGGGAAAGTGCATCTCCTTTTGGTTATACTTCTCTTTATTGGTTGGTTAGTCGGACTAGTTGCTCGGTGGTGACTTTTGAGGGGGGAATTTATCTTTTATCCTACAATCCATTGCCTTCTCAAAACCCTAGGTCATCGGGGACGTCTCCCTTGGGCCTTACCTCCCTAAATAGAAAGAACCTTTCTATCGAGGTGACATTGGGTGGGATTGGTTTAGTTACACCAATTTTCCTCTTCACATCTATCTTTTATCCTAACTACAAACTGTGCGATAACAGAGCCCAAGAATGGGCTCTATTTGAAAAGATATTACGCTTGAGCGCCAAGCTTGGGCATAACTCTTTGTATATATATTTTCCCTATTTTTTATCTTCAACTTGCTTATCAAGTTTTCCCTTGGTTGGAATATGTCAATGGAGTCTTCGGTCTACTTAGAATTCACAGATGGGGCCAGTCATCATACACGTAACTTGGCTTCCACTGCTTGGGTTGTTTACTCACTCGAGGGTCTACTGGTGTCTTCAGATGGCATTTTCCTAGGTCCATCCACGAATAATGTGGCCAGATATAGCATTGTTATAGAACTTTTGTGCGATGACATTTCACATGGTATTTACTCTTTATAAGTTCGCCTAGACTCCCAGTTAGTAGTATGTCAGTTGAACAACAATTACCATGTGCGTGACCCTACTCTACTTCGACGATTCTTACGGGTACGAATTTTGGAATGACATTTTGATTTTATTACTTATCATCGCATACGTAGAAGTTCTAATTATGTATTTGACGCATATGCTAATATTGTTTTATATTGGCATTTTTCACATAACTAGAGCAAAGAAAACACTTTCATCAATGTGCACATTGTAATATAAGTAAAGTCAAAGATCAATGTTTTATATATTTCATCTTTCCAAAAACTATGATGTTATAGTACAAAATTGGGGCTCACACCCTCAAAATACATATACGGTCGATCATATAGTAATCACGACATCTACGCATGTGGTGTCGGATGAGTGTCATGATAGCACACTATGGAGTTTGTGAGATGTCGAAAGAGTCGTACCCAAGCATAGGGCACACCTACCACCTGTCATTGCATTGCCTTCAGTAGTTCTTGTACCTAAACCATAGGAATCCTCTGCGTCAAACGAGATAGGTTTCCCTACACGTTTTGAAGCACTCTATTAGTGTCCCCTCTCACTGTCTCATCCCCCGGGTGCCTTCGTCGGTGTCATGGAAATCCGTCCGGCCGTCGTGAACCCACGTCTGTGTCAAACACATGTTTAGTTAGTACTTGACATCATCCAAAAATATTTTTGTTTTCTTATGCAAAAATACAAAAAAATGAAATATTCAAAAAACTTTGGCATACCTATGTATCTGTAGGTGGAACCTGGTGGTAACGACATGTTTGGATTGCTAGAATATTGGATGTGCTCATTTAACCATAGACAATATAGAAATATTGTCACCCAACCATAGGTTGAAGGCACCCTCGAGCACCTTAACCTTGACACAAGATGATTCTGGAAGCAAACCAATAGCCAACCAAGGCTAATGCATAAAGATAACCAAGAATGATCAGAAAGTCCAACCATAACCAACAGAAAGTCCGAGCCTAAACTAGGAAACTAGATTGCGGCAGCTGCCAGCTGTAGCTGCTCCCCAAAATTGTGCACTATCCCAGTTTCTGTAGTGCGAACTTGTTCCCAGCTGCAATTCTCAGTAGTGTGTACAAAATGAGGTCTAGCTACTTGTATTTATACTGTTTCCTAAGTTTTCTAGTCCAACTTTTCATTCTAGAGACTAAATACTTAATATTAATTATTTCCTTGAGCCAACTTGTCTTCTAGGGTTATGTTCAATGCTTTAGGGTTACTTCTTGCTTCCCAGAATATTCTATTCTCATCAGGGTTACATGTGGAGGTAAATACCTCCCGCAGCTACCATAATATCAACACTCCCTCCTAGATAGGGAGGTATTTGAAGGCAATGGTCTTGAGCACAAACATACAATTGAATCGGTAGAATCATCATAGTCGTACAAACTATCTCATGATTAGATCACAAGCACCATCATCACTATCAGTGTCATCTGACAAGATCAACTACATCATCTCTCGAAACCATACTCCATCTGAGTAATCATAAATGATGTTGAATAAGTCACTCACTCCAAGGAGTGATACAAAAACCATTCTTCTAATCCAGGCATATGCCCTAGAAGAATAAATGTCCTGGACCATTTTCTGTCTGGAGAATCTCTGTCCATCAGTACATTGATCATCCATCTAGTTGATAATTATTTTCAACACTACTAATAGTCTACAAGGCAATCATAACAATGTCATTCAATAGAAAACAATAGTTTCTATCCATAGTAGTACACAACTACAATACAGTGGTACACTACCACACCAAGTAGCACATAGCTACTTGATCAGTGAAATATAGTCATAATCAGTGGAACACATCCACCATAGTAGCATACATCTACTATCCAGAGACATACAGTCTCCATGGAAATCATATCATCTGATATCAACCTGCACAGAAAAACAATGTCATGATATAAACTGAATCATCTGGGCCATTCTTCCACTCACATCTATGAGATTTGGAAGAGCATCTTCCCTCAGAAGGTAAGACATTAGTCGTGAGATACTGGAATATTCTTCTCAAGCATAGAAGAATAACTGTCCTGATTTATGAGCCTGGACCATTCACCTATCTGGGCCATTCCTCTAGCACTAAACAAAGTGAAACCTGGAGAGAATGAGTTTTCCCTAGGGAATGTCTGTCCCTGATTGATGAACCTGGACCATTCACCTATCTAGGCCATTCCTCCAGCACTAAACAAAGTGAAACCTGGATATAATGAATCTTCCCTAGGGAATGAATGTCCAGACCATTTCCTAAGGATATAATTGTCCTGCACCAACGTCCAAAACAGACCATTCTTTGAAACTACTCACAACTGTGAGCTTCAAAAGAATGACAGTCTGGCGAGGTAGACCAATATTCTTGACCACTACTGAGAATGACTGTCAAGAATAAATATTGTCCTAGACCATTCCCCCACACTAGCCACAAGGGGAATTGTTGTCTATGGTACATCAACAATCCATCGAACCATTTTCATTACAAAAATGACCGTTCAATCTGGACCATTTTTCAAACTGAAAAATGATTGTCCATAAATCAATAACACATCAGTTCTCCCTCCCAACCTAGGAGTCATCTCTCCCCTTTTAAATAAGGAAGTTGTCTCCATGACCTCCATCTTGTTTCTTGAGTATGCAAACTCTTTCATCTTGGATAGAGGCTTTACCAAATTATTTGCTTATTTGTTCATCTGTGGAGATATATTGGAGAACCACTTCTCCTCTATGGACCTCATCAAGGAGAAAGTAATGCTTGATCTCAATGTACTTCGGTATTTATGGAACACTAGTTTTCTCTGAAGGATTCATATAGCTCTGATCATTATAGTATATCATAGTTGGATTCAGTTCTTTTGTTTCCTGCTAGCTCATAACATTGTGGAAAAGCTCAAACTGGAACATATTCAAGTGTCACTTCTTATGTCATCATGAGAGCTTGTCATGGATTAACAATCCATCATTCTGGACTTCTGAGTAACCATTCTAATACAATATATATGTTATGTAAAGTTTTCACCATGCTTCTGCTGTGCATTGGAGGCTCTCCACCAAGTTGTCTTCTTCCATCTGCATACAAGAGTCTCTTTTTGGTATACCTCAAAATATTGAGGTCTCTCTACATATGCTTCTTTGTTTGATTACTCTGTTGAGGAGAAGAATCCTTACATTCACCTGATGTAAAATCCAACCCATGGATATTGCAGAAGATATAATGGCTCATGTAAAGGTATGTCAGGTTTACTGGAACAAGCAATCATCATAGTCTTCTCCCTCCATCTAGGATAACCTCTAGTTCTGAATTTCACAATGCTTCTATTCATAAGTCTTTCATACACTATTCTTCATCACAACTTCTATTTCTTCTGCTTGATTTCTTCTAGTGGGTTCAAACCAAGCTGGTAGTCTTGTGATTCTTGATATAATCATTGGTTGTTCTGGATTTTCTTTCTCTCTTGGAATCTTCATGTTCTTCCTCTTGTTTCTCTTTTTCTCTTGGGTCCATGGAGTTTTCTATACATTCCATGCCCTGAAGTTTCCAACTTTCTTCCTTTCATCATAGGATCATGGATGTGGATGGAAAACTAGTGATACTTTAAGGCTTCTTTTCGAAGAAGACTTCTTCTAAAGTCAAACTGAACACATGCTTCTTTTCATGGTTTCTACCATTGATGGGAACATGGATAGATACTTCACAATATTCAATGGATCATATTACCTAGGATTGTCTCCCTCCTAATCCTTGCTTCATGCATGAATGCATGTTCTTATTTTAGAATTATATAATCAACTCCCTCCAATTGAGAGATTCCACGCTTTTGTCTGCATCCTTATTGCCTTGTGCAAAGTGTCACAAGTCCTTTTCTAATTTTCCTCTTGATTGTTGACTTCTTTCTGTTTTTACTTCTTCCAGGTTTCTGCAAGTTTGATTCTGATTTCATCTTATATTGCAGTTTGTCTTATGTTAGTAGCTTCCACCTGAATTGTTACCAAGGATTGTCAATGTACTTCATCTTTCCATGTTCATTGCTTGTCTTAGAGTCATCATGATATCAATCCTTATCTTGTTATTATTCCATAGGTATTGTTTCTCTTTGAACATTTTATCTTCTAAGAAATAGATATGCAAGATATGTACATAAACTATGTAAACATGGTATGTACAGGAACTATGAAGAATATTGTTACCTTGTCTTAGAAGAAGAAGCATGTTTTATCCTGGTTGGTCTTCTTGTGCACATCAAGTCCAAAGTTCTTCAAATGTAGGATACTCCTTCCTTGTGTTCATGCTTGCGAAAAATGCATCCCATGTCTTGGGAAGACCATTGAGTACTATATTTACCAATTCCTTCTCTAAAGTGATCTCTTCAATAACTTGTAGTTTATCTCTTAATTGAGAGATTCTCACAAAGTATGATGCTATGTTGTCATCATCATTCATTTTCATGTCACAGAGCTCATTCTTTAGACTCATTACCTGTCCAATGTTTCTGACTGAGAAGAGGTTTGTTAGGGCATCATACATATTCTTAGATGAGTCAAGATCGGAGATGTAGGGTATCAAGTGGTATTTTATAAAATCCACTATGATACTCATGGCATTGATGTCACTTTCTTTGAACTTCTCCAAAACTACAACGTTCTGAGGTTCCTTCTCTTTTCTTTCTTCGAAATGTGGTTCCACGATCTTTCCTTTCATGATATACAACACTTTATTATTGGAAAGGTCTTCCATGATCTGAAGTTAGAAGCCCCTTCTAACTTGTTTTTTCACTTCATAGAGTAAGTCATAATTTCTTTGACTTGGTCAACCCTTGATTTTGACCAAAAAATCAAACTTGACATCTTAGCTTGCTGAGAATACCAAGAGATGTACTAGGCTAGGGCATGCTAGTCTATCCAGAAATTAGGTTAATCTCTTCACTTAAGGTGCCTCAACAAGAGGGTTAGGGTTTCGTTGCTGCAACAAAAATTAGTTGCAACAGCAACAGTAACTGAGAAAATCCTACCAATCTATCTTCTGGTGGTTAGATTGTCCGAAGATAGTGTGGGCCCATAACCTGTTAGAATATTGGATGTGTTCATTTAACCATAGACAATATAGCAATATTGTCACCCAACCATAGGCCAAAGCCACCCCTGAGCACCTCAACCTTGACAGAGAATGATTCTGGAAGAAAACCAATAGCCAACCAAGGATAATGCATAAACATAACCAAGATTGATCAGAAAGTCCAACCATAACCAACAGAAAGTCTGAGCCTAAACTAGGAAACCAGATTGCGGAAGCTGCCAGCTGCAGCTGCTCCCCAAACTTGCACACTAGCCCAGTTTTTGCAGTGTGCACTTGTTCCTAGCTACAATTCTAAGCAATGTGTACAGAATGTGGTTTGGCTACTTGTATTTATATTGTTTCCTAAGATGTCTGGGCCAACTTCTCATTCTAAAGACTAAATACTTAATATTAATTATTTCCTTGAGCCGACTTGTCTTCGAGGGTTATGTTCAATTCTTTAGGGTTACTTATTGCTTCCCAGAATATTCTATTCTTATCAGGGTTACACGTGGAGATAAATACCTCTTGCAGCTACATAATATCAACATGGATCTCCTTTGAAGTCAATCCATGTGTAAGGGTAGTCATCCAAAGCCATCACCTTCCGACTCCACTAGAAGAAAAAATCATCATTGTAGGGTGTTGGCACCCTACCACCCCATTTCCACCTCATCACCTCAGTCCATTGTGCCATGGTTGGATCGCGAGGTCCATGCAGAACAATCTCAACTCTAGGTCCCAAGCCTGGAACAACTAAAAAGGATAGACGCGAACCTGAAGTTCCTCTTTCTTCCCAGTTTGTAGTCTATCATTTGGCTCTTCATGTTGGCCAATAGTGATGTGCACCAATCATAAACCATGGGTTGCAAGCACTCCACTGAATAGAACATAAGTGGCCTTGATGCCTGGTGCAAAGAGGTCGGCCCTGTGATCCGTGTCAACACTAGGACATCAATCTTGAGACTCAAATTGTTGATCGCTATGATCAAGAGTTGGCTCCCTACCTTCTCGATCCCTGTAATGTAATGAGTGGATATGTAATCCTCTATGTTCATGCCACTCCCAACTCCTGGGGATTTGAGGTTAACCACCTCACCCCGACACGACAATCCCTGTAAGAAGTAGATGTCCTCAACTTCAATCCTCAATGGTTTTCCATCAAGGTTGAAGGTATCAATATTCGGATCCCAATAGTTCACAAGCACTTGAAGCAGTCTCACTTGAGCCCTCATACCTTTGAGAGCCCAAAACTTGCATAGCCCACATTTTTTTAAGGTCATTTGAGCCCCTGGATCTCTCTCCACTATAGAATCCACCTCTTCATGCTCTCTTTCTCTCCACTCTAGTACTATCCTGCAAGATTCAAACCATTTTTTGAGTTAGAAACATCTTAAAAGCCTTATCCATAGACATGTATGCAAGATACAGTTTACACAGTCACATATAGGGCTGCGTATATGCGACCCGATAATCTATAGCCCGTGTATACCTTAGTTTCTAAGTTACACCTTAAAATACTCAAAAAAGGAAACCTAATTGCAAATTTTAATCCACTAGATATAAAGAGAGGAGAAATATGAATTACCTGGTCTAGACGATTTTTGATTCCATCGCTTGTAGCTCCCGCAATCAACAGTTGAAATTCGGGGGAAATTTAGTCCAAAGTGCACTATTTGGGTAAAAAATACAAATGGTATAGTAAAATTGGTTTTTTTTACTATATATAGAAAAATGTTACCCACTTTACATAGTTTTGTCTAGTATTTTGGCCTAATGGACTAATACGACAGTGGATGGAGTTGGCTTTGGTGGTTTTATCCAGGGATTCTTGAGGTTTTTAGCGCCATGTCACCCGTTCGTAACTTTGGATAGGTATCTTCGTCATCCATCATATAGGATAGGTCACCAATCCATTATACACACTTGCATCATCCTATGATTGCAGTTCATATGCCTTAGGTATGAACTGATTTAACAATGACACATAACCTTTTATCTGCAACTAGAAGTGTCGTTCTTGAATGGTAGAGACTTACCAAACATGGGTACCCTAGTTAGATCCCCTGCTCCATTCGGTGCCCATGCAGATATTTTTGTTCGTAGGATCGGGAGTCCCTTGTAGTTAATACATGGCTTCATGTTTGAACCTCATTTATTAATCATAAGCATGATGACCTATACCCAGAGGACTCCCAATGAGTCTAGTTTAAGCTCTTTTCCGACTCCCTAAAAAAGTGAAAAGATTCTCGAGTGAACTTGTCTCTTTCACACTTGTAAATTGGATTTGAAAGGATGTCTATTTGGTGTAAGTTTACCCCCTTTTCAAACCAAGTAGACTAAGATTGAGAAAAGGGAAAATTTTTGGCGTTAAGTTGTAATTGCATCTCATTCTCTTTCTTGCAGTATTGAGCCTATTGTCGGTTCTCTCTTTTGCATTATAATCCTTTCACCTCAGTAGTTTGCATCATCAACCAAGTAGATCCTTGTTTATATCCTTTGCAGCTTGACATACTATACCCAAGAGGAAACATTCCCTCAAGTTTCCATCTCCCACATGCACCTCCTTGCATTGAGTATAGGTATGTTACACTATTGGAACTAGTTTCTTACTTGTGAGACTCGTTTCCTCCTCTGTATCATAACATTCATTTGACTATGAAAAAACAAGAAAAGACAGGCGGGAAAAGAATATCATCTTATATTGGCAGCAGTCGTGTCGCCTTTGAACAGAGCACAAACTTTTGAGTCCACATGTCATCAAAATTTTGGGTTTAGCATGACCGTAGGAAGCTAAGATTGCTACTTAGAGTTTACTCCCCTGACTAGTTACTCTTCCAGTCCCTATGGAGAGTTTGAATGGTGCCTCCTGCATCACAAAGTTTCATCATTGAGTCTATGCTGCCAGAGTCTTCAATATGTCTCATGCTCTTGTTTAAAGGATGTTTATCAACTTGTGTCGGCCATTCCTCAGAACTCTTGACTTTGCATGTCGACCATACCCTCAGTGTGTCTCAGAATTACATGAAGTTGTAGTCCTATTGTGCACCCTGGTCCTACTTTCATCATTGGTAGGTAACCTTGAACCCAACAGTCGACATTTCATCATTGGTCATTGACTAGGGGGTTTCCCTTGTGTTCGATGACAAGAAATATATTCACACATTGGGATTCGTGGAGTGTCTGGAATTCCATTATCCTTATTGGTGGTTTCCTCACCTTTGTCAGCAGTTTTCCTTATTGGATGTTATTCAAAGGATATTTTTTGTGTATCGCTTGCATCTAACACACGTGAAAGACTCACAGGGTCATTGGTTCATGAACATGTTCTTCATTTGATTTACGCCAAATCATCAAGATCCCTCTTTGTACCTCGTTTTGAATGATGAGAGATGCCTCAATGCTCTCCTTTCAGTGAGTCTCCTTCCATCGAATTCATCCCATCTATTTTGGAAATGAGACCAAGAGTCCTATGATTACCTAGAGGCTTGCAATCGTTAGTGGCAGGTTCTCCCGCCATCAATAGTTGGGAATACATCAATGTCCTGTTGGCAAATATTTAATAGACAGCGAATGCTTGTCATTGATGGCAAGTACAACAATGAAGATGGCACGAGTACAGGAAGTTTGTAACAAATAGGCATAAAAACAGGAACATAAGATAATTTCAGGAAGACCAACAACACAACAATGATCGAATGACAAGATCAAAGTGTTGGTCAAACTCCATTTCGAAGTTTTTGCTGTTGGGATTTCGGAAATCGGGTGATAGAAATGTCAAGGACCATTACAACAGGAGTCTTAAACTCGAGATATGCGAAATCGTGAAATACCCTCAGTCATCAAATCGAGGATTGATCTAAACCATTGATTAGGCATGATGAAGGACCGTAAAGTTTGAGAATCATTTCTGATCGTTGGATCCCATTTAAAATTCCCAAAAAAATGAGGGTCGTCAGATCTAAATGTAGACAAGAAGAGCGCGCTGAAGAGGAGGATAGATCTTAGGCGTCAGATCCAAGCGCAGGATCTAACCATCGTTGGATCAGGGAGAACCTGCACGTTCTTTAAAGTACAAGGAGAAGCGGGCGTACAAAATTCTGAAAGAAGGAGGAACACCCATTTATGGGTAGGAAACACGGGGAAAGATCGTCATTTCGCTGACCAGAGAGTCAAAGGAACGAGGTTGCATAGCCTCTCGAAATTGTGAATTAATCTAAGCCATCAGATCAAGGTTTGATCTGGACCATTGATATCAATCCATTTCAGAGTTTCGCGGATCGAGAGTTGCAGATGTCAAGGAATATCAACCACAGGAATCCCAAAATCGCGATATGAAAAATCGTGACTTAATCTGAGCCATCAGATCAAGGTTGAATCTGGACCATTGATCCTAGTCCATTTCATAGTTTTGTGGATGGAGAGTTGGAGATGTCAAAGAATATTAACCACAGGAATCCTGAAATCGCGATATGTGAAATTGCAACTTAATTGCAACCGTCAGATCAAGATGTGATCTAGACTGTTGATCCGACTCCATTTCGGAGCTTCGCGGATCAGGACTTTGAAGTGACAAGAACACTAAACATCAAGAATGTCGAAATCACAAAATGTGAAATCGCGAAATGATCTGAACCATCAGATCAAGTGTTGATCGGGACCATTGATCCCATGCCATTTCGGGGTTTCGGGGATCGCGACTTGGAGAGTCGAGATGCCTCATCTCCAGATTCACGAAATGGGAAATCGTGAAAGTGTTTTTGCATAAGCGCTTGGTTATGACCATGGTCATATTGGGGAAGGAGCTAGTGCAGAAAAACTCTGTTTTAGAACTTCAGAGATCGCGAAATGAAGTGTCGAGACACTCAGCCACGGGATTGTTGAAATGTCGAAACTTGATTTAAAGGCAATGTCAATAAATTTCATCCAATGGAGCATATAAACTGGAATATGATTGGAGGGTTACTATTCTCTCTCATAGTTAACTCCTCAGTTACGAATCTATTAGCGAAACAGACTCATGATTGCCGATCAGTTGGCATTTCAGTTGCTCGGATAGTTGTCTTTATTTTGCCTAAAGAGATGCGAAGTGGAACCTCCGTGGGAGTGTGTATAAAAGAAAATGAGACAGACTATGTGAGGTTGGTTGTTCTGGATGAAAATGAATGAAACTGTAAGAAAGGGAAAATCATAGGATGCATAGTGTCAGATTGAGAATATGCGCAGTGTGAGATAAAACTTAGAGAAGAGTAACAGTAGATGAAAAAAACTTGAAGCAGAGTAGAATAACAGAACAATTTGAAGCAGAGCAGAATGACAGAACAAATTGAAGCAGAGCAGACCTGCTGAACAGACAAAGGAAGAGAAGAATTGCAGAATAGTTAGAAGAAGTCCAGAGTTATAGAACAAAGAAAGATTGGTAAGAATTGATTTATCTGTGTAGTTTTCTGTTTACTTATTCATTCATATTCTAGGGAGGTTGGGAGGTTCTATGGATGGTTGTTGTCCTCAGAGGTTCAAGTGGAAGATTAAACACAAGAATTTGTAGTTTCCATCTGGTTGTAGCCAGAGAAACCAGGGTGGCAGGGTGGTGCAAGGGAGAACAAGTGTTCTCTATTATACAGGTTGGAGCCTGTGTAACTGGAAGTTGGTGCTTCCATCCAGTTGGTGCTGAACATTAAAGGAGTTGGTACTTCCTTCTAGTGGGTGCTAGAGAAACCAGAGAGTTGGTTCTCTCAAACAAGTTGCAGCTTGTAAAACAGAGGTAGCAGCCTCACATTGAGTTGGTGTTCAATTATAGATGATGTACAGAACTTAAAAGACTGCCTATCATTTCGAAGAAGAAGAGGTTTTCTCCCTTTATGGGTTTCCTCATGAAAATCTGTCTCTGTGTATACCTTATGTGTGACTGATGCTCTTTATTTTTACTATCCTTATGTTGTATAATGTTGATGATCACTTGAAGAAAGATTAAGAATGTTTTAATAGACTTAAAATTGTTTAAGCTCAAAAACAACTAATTCACCCCCCCTTCTCAGTTGTCTTAGTAATTTCAACAATTGGTATCAGAGCGGGTTCCTTTTATTCAAAGGTAGTTCTGTAATCTTAAACATGACAAGTCATGAAGGGACTTCAGCCTCTAATCCCCCTCTGTTTGATGGAACAAATTTTTCCTTCTGGAAGATTAGAATGAGAACATACTTAATGGCCTTGGGTGCTGATGTTTTGGATGTAGTAGAGACTGGATATACAAAGCTTGTTGTGCTAGCCTCCAAGGATGATAAGTTAGATTTTAGTTTTAATGCTAAGGGAATGAATGATATCTTGATTGGACTTGTTGAAGCTGAGTTTGTAAAGGTGATGCATCTTGAAACTGCTAAAGAAATGTGGGATAAACTTATTAGCAGTTATGAAGGAAATGAGAAAGTAAAAGATGCCAAACTTCAAACATACAGATTGAAATTTGAACATCTAAAGATGAATGAAGATGAAACAATTAGCAAGTATTTTTTAAGAGTTGAAGAACTTGTAAATGCCATGAAGGGTC
>ML777347.1:546070-653992 GCA_009831015.1 Picea engelmannii
GGTTTAAGAGATTTTAAAAGGTAAATAATAAAGTGAAGTAATGAGTGTATTATAATTCAAAATGAATACAAAATAAATTATTTCAATGATAAATTTAATGGAGAAATTAGAAGTGGGTTAACCCTAAAATAAGGAAAGTGGGGCCAAGTGAACTAGAAGATGTTTTTAAGGAAGCTACTTGGAGAGTATAAATAAGAGGCAAGGCTCTCTCATTTTAATAACACTTGAGCATATTGAATATCTATATGTGTCTGAGGTAACCAAGCATATCTAAGCCAAAATTCTGAGGGAAGGTGAAGAAAAGAAGGCTGAAATGCAAGGAAGAATAAATTCTTTTGATGGTGCTTTCTAAGGTATGTTATTTACAAGTCATCTCACCATTTTCTCTATAAATTGTTTTCTATAATGCTTCAGACCTTGAAATTTCTATTCCATTGTGAAAACATATCCAAGTATCTATGGTAAAAAATTCATCTTGTGTTTCATTGTATTTTGGGAGTTACACTCCGTGGAAAATATGGTTTGTGGCTAGTCCTGAAACTAGTCAAAAACATGTGTTTCGGGTAAAAACGTCATAACTTATTCATAAAAGATCCAAATTAAGTGAGACAAAATTTTTTGGTTAGGGTAAAGACTCTAGTATGTTTTGTAACATTTTTAGATCATTTAAACAAATATTCCATGAGGAGCACGCTCTACAAGGTCGCTCTCTAGAATAAGCCAGAATTCAGCAAGGTATGTCATTTTTGCTATAACTCCTTTTATTAGAGGTTCCAAGTAGTGACACTTGGAGAAATTGCATAAAATACACTGAAGAACATTGTATATCAGTTTTAGATATTTATACATTATAGGTACAAAGTTATGATTACTTCAAGTTAGGGTTGTTGACTAATCCAAAACTAGGCATGTGAGACTAAAGAAAAGTTTCATGAAAATGCTAGTCTCTTGTTGTTAAAGTTAAGGAAGGTTTGAAGGAATGTGATCATATACACCAGGTATATTACAGAGCTACAAATCAGATTTGGATGATAAAATTGATGAGGGATTTTGGTTGAGGTACATGTTGAGTACATGGTTAAGACAAGTAGTTGATGAGTTGGAACATACATGAGGTGTATAGTTGATGATGTTGGTACATATTGATGAGTCATAGTTGATGAGTAGTTGACACATGATTGGTACATACTTGATACATGGTTGGATGCACTTGTTTATGGTACAGGTTGATTACAAGTTGGTTCATGGTTGATGCATTTGTTTATGGTACAGGTTGATTACAGGTTGAGGTACAGGTTGATGCATGGTTCAAATTTATTGGTACAGGTTTACGGTGGTATATCTCACAGTGATAGTGTGACAGTGGTTCCATCATTCAACTTATACTTTAGGGTGGCACAACCAAGCAAGGACATGTGGTTGTAGCCAGAGAACATAGGGGGTTGTAGCCTCATTCTGGTTGTAGCCAGAGAATTGGGGAGTTGGAGCTTCCCTCAGGTTGTAGCCTGAGAAACTAGGGGGTTGGAGCCTCCTTCCAGTTGCAGCTGGAAAACAAAGGAATTTGGTGCTTCCAATGAATGTAATTCTTCAAGACATATAATAAAAAACATTCTATGGTTTTCTCTCGATTTGGGTTTCCACGTAAAACACTAGTGTATTGTGTATGTGTATGTTTGTTCATTTGTTCATTGCTTATTTACTCTGCAGTTATTGGATGATAATGCTTCATTGATATAACACTTGGATTATATGGTTAAAAAGGATTAATTTTCTCTATTACTTATTCACCCCCCCCCCTCAGTAATACAACAATTGGTATCAGAGTCAGTTCCTTAAGGAAACAATTTAACCACTGGAAGGAGATCGTGGATTATTCTGATAATGGAGTACCAATATTTAATTGTCATAATGGTTTTAAGTATGAGATGTGGAGCATAAGGACGAAAGTATTTTTACATGCACAGGGACATTATATTTGGCTATCAGTTGTTACAGGATATGATAGTTCAAAAAGGGAAAAGACTGCAGCCAAGAAGGAATTGAGGAAGAATAACAAAATAACAATGGATTTCATCCGAGAAGGATTACCTAATCCGGTAAGAGAAAAGGTTGGTAAATGTTCATCAGCAAAATAACTTTGGGATAAGTTACATGACATATATTCTTCACCCATCACGGATCCAGAAAATGTGAAAGAAGATGCAGATACAAATCAAGAAGAATTATGTTCACCATGTCAAGAAGATTCAAAAGATGAATAGTACATAATCACTAGAGGTATGTTGTTTTGTGTTAATTGTGAAAAACGCGGACATCCTGAAATAGAATGCCATGAAGGAAATGAGACAGGAAAAATAATTGAAAAGGAAGACAATTATGAAGAAGAATTGATTAGTGCTTTAGATGAACTAAGAAAAGAAAACAATTCACTCAAGAAAGAATTGACGAAAGAAAAGGAAAGTGTTCACATTTTTTAAGAAGCCCAACATGTCATCGCGAACATAAGAACTCAGCTAGAAGAAGCCAGAAAGATCGAAGAAAATCTTGAATATCAAAAGCAGTGTTTGGAAACCAACATAGCAACACAGAAGGAAGAAGAAGAAATGAGAGAAAAGATATTGATAGATCATCTTAAGAAAATAATTAATGATCTAAACCAGCTTGAGGCAGAGTTTGGTAAAGAAGAGAAAGGACTTGAAGAAGAAATAATCACATTAAAAATTCATCCTGAAGAAGTGAAAAGAATAGAAGAAGTCATGAAGTCTTGGATAATGAAGAAAGAAGAAGAGGTTGAGAAGCTTGAAGAAGAAGTTGTCACATTGAGAAGTAAAATCGCCAAGCTCAACACGAATGTTGAAGAGACAGAAACATCCACATCAGTTATAGAGAATGAAGAGAAGCACTCTAAGTTTCTAGAAAATAAGAATGAAGAAAATAGAAAGAGTTATGTAGAAGTACTCAAAGGAAGGAATCATGGTCAACCAGAATCCAATAAAACTATTAAAGATACATCTTCAAGGGGACCATCCATGTTCAAGACACAAAGAAGCTTCAATCATGATCATGATCAGTCAAGAAAAAAATTTAAAAGGACTACTCCACAAAGAAGATCATTCACTCCCAGGTATGCAAATTTATTGTATGGTCATTTTTTTTTATTGTACTAACTTTGGACATAAGGTTGCATATTGCAGGGATTATAAAAGAAATGTTCAAGCAAGAAGTGCCTATGTGGACGCACGTAACATTGAGTGTTACAAATGTCATAACTATGGACACATAGCCAGTGATTGTAGAAGCATGATCGATACTTCCATGAAATAGAATACTGATATCAGATATAAGAAAGTATGGATAAGAAAACAAGAAGAACATGTGAACAAAGACCATGTACCAGAGATCGCAAGATTGACAATAAAACGAGATGAAGAAAATTCTACAGAGAAAAAGAAAGATGTCAAATACAAAAAAGTTTGGAAAATAACTGAAATAAAGGAAGGGAAAGTAAATAAGGAATGGGTTCAAGAGATTATACTTTTAGGCATTGTAGTGAAAGATGAATACACATACATAAATAAAGAAGTCAGAGATCAAAGAGATAATGAATCTACCCATGAATATGGTGATGAATCTACCAATGAAGATGATGATGAATACACATCAGAGAAGGAATTGTTTTGAGCCATCCGGCTTAGAGACTCCCAAGTAATATGAATATTAGATAGGGGGAGTCTATACGATAGTTGTGACAGACCAAAGAACCATCCTTTGAGTAGGTTGCAGAGTTTGAGAAGACAGATTCAGAGCAATCAGTTAGCAGAAGTACATTTTGATAATATAATGATAAATGGGTTAGCATTATGGACAGTTGTGCAAGTAGAGTCTTGGACAGTATTGATAGAGATGGATTTGTAAGAACACTTAGTAGGTTTGGATAGATATATGATAGTGGACGAGAGCATGGATTCATAGAATGGTTCAGATACAAAGGAACATTATCGTAATGGATGATAATTACACAGGAAATAGCTCAAACAATGCTAATGGATTACAAATTGAAAGATATTTTTTGGAAATAGGTAGTGCATACAACAGTTCACATTCAAAACAGAGTAATGCTTAGAAACAACACTGAAAAAACTCCCTACGAGCTATGGAAAGGAAGACCAGCAAATGTGAAGCACTTCAGAGTTTTTGGAAGCAAATGCTACATAAAAAAAGAAGATGGAAGAATGGTTAAGTTTGACTCTCGTGTGGACAAATGAATACTTGTTGGTTACTCAAGTACAAGGAAAGCATACAAGTGTTACTATCTAAGATTAAACAAAGTTGTGGAAAGCATCATTGTAGCAATTGATGAAACAGACAGACCAGAATCAAAGGAAGAAGAAAACAAATCAATGGAACAACTTTTTGAAGATGAAGATGAAAAAGAAGTAGAAAAGGAAGATGAAGATGAAGAGAATCTGACAGAAGTAGAAAAGCAAGTTCAGTAAGTATCTCCAAAGACACCTAGCAAACGAGTACAGAAGAATCATCCTTATATCAGATTATTGGAAACAAAGATGCAGGAGTGGAGACTAGAAGAAAAATATGTTCACCAGAACAAACACACCAAGCACTCTTATCTACAATTGAACCAAACTATTTTGAAGAAGCCAACAAGGATTAATTTTGGAATAAGGCCATGGATGAAGAATTGGATCAAATAGAGAAAAATGACACTTGGGAATTGGTTCCAAGACCAAAGAATAAGAATGTAATCAGCACAAAATGGGTTTTCAGGAATAAATTGAGTGAAGATGGACACGTTACAAGGAACAAAGCTAGATTGGTATGTAAAGGATATGCACAGATTGAAGGAATCGAATTTGAAGAGACATTTTCCCCAGTTTCTAGAATGGAAGCAATCCATTTGCTTTTAGCTTATGCATGCTCCAAAAATGTTAAAGTATATCAGATGGACGTAAAATTATCTTTTTTGAATGGGGAAATTGAAGAAGATGTCTACATTGAACAACCAGAAGGATTTCAGTTGTTAGAGAACACAGATTATGTGTGTAAATTAAAGAAGGCCTTGTATGGTCTAAAACAAGCTCCTAGAAAATGGTACTCCAGACTAGATAAGTATCTGCAGCAGGCAGGGTTCAGAAAAGGAAGTGCAGACAACAACCTCTACATCAAGGTAAGTGAAGGTAATATTTTATTAATTGAAGTTTATGTTGATGATATTATTTTTGGTAGTCATGATGACAGGTTAAGCCATCCATTTGCAAAATATGCAGAAAGAATTTGAAATGTCGCTACTTGGAGAACTATCCTTCTTTTTGGGACTTCAGATACGTCAAAGCAACCAAGGAATTTTTATTTCTCAAACCAAGTATATCAGAGAAATGCTAAAGAGGTTCAGAATAGAAGATTGCAAACCAGTTGTCACTCCCATGCAACCCAGTTGCAAGTTGAGCAAAGATGATGATTCAAAGTCTACAGATCAAAGGCAATATAGGTAAATGATTGGCAACCTATTTATGTGACAGCATCCAGACCAGATGTAATGCAAGCAGTTGGACAGGTGGCACAATTTCAAGTAGCACCAAAGGAATCACATGTATTAGAAGTGAAGAGGATTTTCAAATATCTCAAAGGAACAGAAGAGTTTGGGCTATGGTATCCAAAAGGAAAGGATCTATCTCTAATTTCCTACACAAACGTAGATTGGGCAGGTTGTATTGATGATCGACGAAGCACCAGTGGAGTAGCGTTCTACTTGGGTGAGTGTTTAGTATCATGGCTGAGCAAGAAAAAATCACCAGTATCTCTATCTACAGCCGAGGCAGAGTATATTTCAACAACAACATGTTGTACACAGGTTCATTGGATGAAACAAACTTTGACAGATATACAGGTTGAGTATGATGAGCCTATTCTAATATATTGTGATAATATAAGTGCCATCAATATCTCAAAAAACCCGGTGATGCACTCCAAGACGAAGCACATTCCAATCAAGTATCACTTTCTACGGGAATAGGTTGCATAAAATAACATCAGAGTTGAGTATGTGGGCACAAAATAACAAGTGGCAGACATCTTTACAAAACCACTTCCACGGGAAGCCTTTGAATATCTTTGCCAAAGAATTTGAGTTATTTCTACTCCAAAATGAATTCGCTTATCTTATATGTCTTAGATGTACACAAGGAAGCACCATAAGAGGACAATTCATTCAAGGGGAGCAGCCTCGGATGGAAAGATACACTTTCCATTGATGGAAAAGGGGGAGAGATTTATCAGATGCAGAGGATGGAGGCATGGTTCCAGGGGGAGCTGATTAATCATATGCAGAGGACAGAGGCATGGTTCCAGGGGGAGCATGAGTGATATGATTTCAGTATTGCATTAGAGTGTTTCCATCAATGCCAAAGGGGGAGATTGTTGATTAAGGTTGGTTGTCATTAATGTCAACCCTTGAAGAAAGCCCCATAGCACAAAGGTTTGGGTAATGGAACCAATATTGTTTGATGTAAATTTGACTCATTATTTTTTTTTCATGGTTGATAAGAAGTAAATATGGATGAACTCCAAAGTGGTCCCCTTATGGTGAAAGCCCTCAGAGAAAGACGCTTTGCAGAGTAAGAGAACCCATGCTTAATTTTGGAATAATGAGATGAAGGATAGTGAATTTGTTAGGGAAACTATCCTATATGGATAGTTCTTGTCATGCAAATTCCGGTGGTATGTAGAATGCCACATAACTCCTCACGGTTAGAGAGTTATGGACATGAGAAGTTGGAGACCCTAGGTTTGGGTAATGGACCCAAGTTTGTTTGATGGATAACAGTATGAGTTATGATATATTTTTATCCAATAATATTCTATATGGATAGTACATGTCATTCCATTTCTGGTGGTATGTGTTACACCTCAAAATTACTCACTTCAATGATGACTTACTGTCGTCATTATAAGTGTCGCAATTTTAACTCAAGTGTCGCACATTTTCCACAAGTGTCAAATGTTGCAGTGTCGCAAGTGTAGAAAAAATCATACTGTTATATTTCCTATGTCATCTCTCTAACGACATCATAAAGAAACTTAAGACACCTCAAAGACTAGTTTTGAAGAGGAGAAATCAGTTGACAAGTAGTACAAGTATTTTTCCATGGAGTAAACTACTTTAAAATGACTTTTTGAAGGGAGCGTTCCCCTATACACTGTCAGGGAGTGCTAGGGCTCCCTAAACCTCTTTGGGGGAGTGCTATAGCACTCTGTGCACCCTTTTGGGAGAGCTCTACCTTTTTTGAGCGAGTTTTTGGTTTGTTGAGCTAAAACAGGGAAGAATCTCCTCAATCTCTGAGGTTGGTTGGATTCGAATATGAGTTCAAGGCATGATCTTAGGGAAGATCCTCAACTGAAGGAGAATAATCCTCAACTTATCCCAAATATCTCTCAAGTGGTTTGGCCTCTCCAAGCCTATATAAGGATACCTTCTCATGGTGAAAGGGGGAGATACAGATTTGAGATACCAAACTTATGATCTCATAAGTGGCATTGACAGGGAATTGAATTGGAGAGAAAGCATCAAACTTATGATCTCATAAGTGGTATTGACAGGGAATTGAATTGGAGAGAAAGCATCAAACTTATGATCTGATAAGTGAGATACCATTGAAGCATTATCAGTGTGGATTATTTGAGCAAAGGTTGGACAAAGAGAGATGGAAGAAGTTGATGCACCTTCATCAAAGGATTGTAAGTGTTCTTCATTTGTTCTCATTAATATACATATATGCTTGGCCTGTTTCTTTCAAGTTTGTGTTTATTTCTCTTGAACTTATCTCTAGTAGATGGATTTGTATTTGAGATAATATCAGTAGAATAGGAAGCCCATCGTATCTTTGTTTCTTCTATAGGACCTATCGAGGAGCCCAGGATTGAAGCTCAACTTGGACTTTGCAAGGACAAACGTCATTAACAAGGTACATATATTTCTTCTTCCTCTTCATACATTAGCTTAATTATATCTAAAGGAAAGTCAGTGTCCATAATAGCACTTTTCTATATTGGTCATAGGGGTCTAGACACCAAGAGGAAATCCGCTTGTCCGCAGGAGGATTATCTTATAACAAAAATTGGCGACTCCACTGGGGAAGGAGCTCTGATTTTTTGTTTCATTTCCTAGGTCTTGTCTTGGATTTTTCTCATTCTTTGACCTTCTCCATACTATCTCTTTGATTCTTAGATCTGATTGATTGGCTCTTGATTTCATCATACTCAACTTGAATGACCGATTTTACTTAATTTTTTGAATTTCTGAGCATTTTTCTAAACTTTAGAAGCATAGCATTTCCCTTCCCTTGTTATCAGAGCATTAGCACTCCTTGTTGGTCTTACATAGAGCGTTATAATGCTCTGGTGCCCCTTACACCATAGCGCTACCCCTTTTTTGTGTAAAATCCCCTAGGTTTTCATTCTCTGAAGTTCATTTTTTGTTTTTGGAACTTGCTCAGAGTCTTGTCATCTCAGTACATCCTTGACTTGGCTTTCAACACTTTGTTTTCTAAGAATTGATCACCTTTTGTTTGGAATTTTGATGTTTTTCCTTACCTTCAAGTCATTCTTTGTCTTTGAGGATTTAGAGTTGATTTGTCCTTTTCTTCTCATTCATCTGACTGAGTAAAAACTTTGGTAAGGAGATTCAAAGGTCTTTTTCACTTTTCCTTTTGATATCTGAGGTCATTTTCCCAAGAAATTAGTTTTGAGTGGTTTCTCTCTCCCCCTATCATTTCTTGGATTCTTCTTCACATTTTATTGTCTTCCTTGAATGCTTGCATTTGAAGTAGTGAAATTACATGATTTTTGGCATTTTTTGGTCTTGAATTCAGAAATTGTTTTCCCCTCATGGTTGGGGGGTGGTCGTGAATCATGTATTGGTGTACAGTCTATTTGTCTCATTTCTTGAAAATCTTGATATTGATGAGTTTGGTAAAATTGAGACATTGTACATTTGGGAATGATAAATGTTTTCTCCTTTTCGTAGCATAGTTTTCATTGAAATGAAAATATTGCATCTTCATCTCTTTGCATATCTTTCGAGTTGGTCAAAACACCATATTGTCCACGCCATTTTCCTTGTGATTAACAACAACCCTAAAAATCAAACGCTAAACTAAAAATTGATTAGACATTTCTACATTTTCTGGTAGAAAACCTACATTAGATTAGTTGTAGGGCTTTGGAATAGGTGTGAACGATAACTTTCCAAAGTTGCAAACAAACATAGGATCTTCTGTTAGGGAGCGATGAAATCCAATTACTACATTTTGTCCTGGGAAGCCCTAATCACACAAGGGTCAATCATGAGGGTGCATTAAGACTGGAAGAGTTACTCACCCTTCTTTGTTGGTCTTGGTGTAGATATTGCGCCTATTATGGGGGTCTCTTGAAGGTATACCCACAATGATTAGTGGAATCCTTTCAAGTTGATTTTGGGCTAAATACCCTACCCTTGTGTGTGGATCGGACTATTGACTGTTTCTCCAGGAATCACTGTTGTAGTTGGTAACCTTAGTGGTCTTTCTCTTTAGGGTCTTTACACAAGGTGAATGTGGAGGGGTAAGTCTTCACGGTACTTGGAATCAACGTTGGCTAGACTCACTCGGGCTTCTTGGAGGGTATACCCACGATTATGTGTGGGAGCTTGCACCAGGGTGTAAGTTCGTTAAGCAAGTCATCAACATAACTTTTCCACGCACTCTATCTCAACCCCTTCTTACCTTGTTCTCGCGACGTTGGATTTCATCACCAACTAGTGTGCTCATTGTGAGAAGGTTTTGTTTGCTTGCTTTCTTACTAGATTTTTAGTGTGTGTTGTTTGTTCTCCCTAGCAGAATCTAGGTTGGATCTTTATTTTTATGGCGTCAGTTCCCAGAATGACTAATGAAGGAACCCCTTTTCCAGGGGAACCCTTTTTTTTCCTTCTTACAGAAACGTTGGTCCTCCTTACATCGCTACTTTGAGCCTTCCAGGTCTCACAATTGGGTTACCGGTATGCTTGTTTTCCACTCTGGTGATCTGAAATGCAGGTGTTTCAGATGTAAACACACCACCCACACATCAAGCTCATGTCGACCTTTCTCCTTCTTCGTTCATCAAGTCTCCTTCCATTTCTCCTTCTTTGCATAGTGAAAGCTCTGAAGCAAGTAACCAGGTTAATAATAAGAAGAAGAAACTGAAAGAAAAGAAGAAGAACTAGAAAGGAAACAAGCCTCCAACTACATCAAATGTTGGATCCAAGCAACCAGATACTATTAATCTTATTAGGAGTGTTGGTGAGGTCAACAAGATTATAACGAAGAATCTGAAACCCAAATTCCCTTGCACTCTTTGTAAGGGTGACCACTTTCTGAGGGATTTCCTTGGTATTCCCAAGGTCTTAGAATTTTGGTCCTCCACGTCATCGACCCCTGGTAGACATGCTGGAGATACCTTATCAACTAGTGATGTTAAGGTTGGTAAGAAGAAGACAACTTTCAAATTCTCTTGTATGTTATATGAAGGTGATCATTATTCCCACCTTTGTCCTTATATGGATGAGGCTTCTTCTCTTTTGGAAAAACTTCAACTTCCAAAAAGTTATCATAAGATATCCCCCAACCCATCGTTAGTTGAGAGACTGGTCAATCTGGTTCCATCCTCAGTCAGTCTAGTTGAGTAGGTGGTCGATATAGTTTCCTACTCGATTGAACCATGAACCCAAGTAGTTGATCTAGTTCAATCATCGATCAGCCCCACTCTTCATCAAAAGAGTGAAATCAAAGCAGTCGATCCGGTCCCACCATCAGTCAATCCCACTCCTCCATTGAGGAGTGCCAAAGTGGTTGCTTTGATTTCTCCATCAGTCAATCCCAATCCTCCTCTAAAGAGTGGCAACGTGGTCAATATGATCCCATCATTGGTCGATCCTACTCTCTCTATAAAGATTAAACCCGATACTTCCCATGTTTTTCTCGTTGATACAGATTCTATCGTGTTGGGGGGACATTCCTCCTTCTCCCATGGAACCTCCTTCAAGTAATGAGGCCATCCTTTTTTATTGGGGTGTGCTAACTGGACCTCGTCTTCCCTCTCACATTCCTTTCTAGATTACAGTACAGGTTTGTGGTCAAGACATTCCTCAAACACTGATAGATGAAGGTGTGTCTGTTAGTATTTTGTCCTCTGTTGCTTGGCATGCTTTGGGTTGTCCTCAGCTTGCCCCGATTACGAAGAATCTATTATCTTTCAATAGAAGAATGAGTCAACCTTTAGGGACTCTTCTTCAGTTTCCTGTAAATTTGGGAGGGAAAACTGTCTTTATTGATGTCATGGTAGTCCGCAACCCCTTGGATTTCTCTTTACTCCTTGGGCGAGACTATGTCTATGCCATGAAAGCTATTGTGTCTACTATTTTCTGTGTGATATCTTTCCCTCACGATGGAAGAATTGTGACTATTGATCAACTTTCATTCGTTGGTTCTAACCCTATGACCTCCCTAAACGGTTCATATATGCAGATAGTATCACCCCCCCCCCCCACATGTTAATTATGTGGTGTTGTCTCCCATGACTTCGACTTTCGATGACTTAGATCTGGTAGTTGACATGGTGATCTCTTCGGTAGGGCTATTGGAGCCTGATCTCCCTACCCTTATCGAGGTCCTCGACATGTATCCCTTCCAGTGTGTTTTTCTTCCATCAAGCGAAGCTCTCCTGGAAGCCATGGTTGACATTAATCCCTTGGTGTGTATTCCTTCCACAACATTATCCTTTTGGAATTCATGTTCAAGAGGCCATGAGCAGATTTTTCCTCTTTGTAGCAATCTCGTTAAAAAATGAAACAGAAGCTACGAGCATAGTTCCCGTTTCTGTGTCAAGCTCGTTAAAAAATGAAACAGTGGTCTGGAGGTTATACCTCGAGGTCACGAGCAGAGTTTTCCTTTCTGTAGCAAGCTCGTTAAAAAATGAAATAGAAGCCACGAGCATAGTTTTCCTTCTCTCTAGCAAGCTCGTTAAAAAATGAAACAACGATCTGGGGACTAAACCCAGAACCTTGAGCATAGTTTTCCTTCTCTGTGGCAAGCTCATTAAAAAATGAAACAGAGGTCTTGAGCATAGTTCTTTTCTTGTGTCAAAATCATTAAAAAATGAAACAATTACCTCTCCTATCAGGTCGAGTCTTTCGTTAGATCTCGTAGATGTTGAGTTGAGTGTTTCGTTAGGGCTCATATTTGAACCTTCATTTCATCCACCTGTATCCTTTTTCTCCATCTAGTAGAGAAATTGGTGAAAACCTCAAAGTCGGTGATTGAATTGAATCTTGGGGGGCATGTCTCCAGCCTTTGATTATCATTCTGGAGTGAAGCCACTAGCTTTTTAAGCTGGGGGCAAAGTACCAACCATCCCTGGGTATCCATACCTTTGGAACCTATGTTGGGAATTTAAAAGCATTGTTTAATTTTGTTTCTAGCTTGTGTAAAAATGAAACCAATACCGAGCTTAATCTTTGTTCTTTCTCGTGCTCGTAAATACATGAGAGTAAGTTACTAAGCTTAGTATTTGTTCTTTCCTGTGCTCGCAAAAACATAAGAATGTAACCGAGTATAATTTTATCACTTTTTCGGACTCGTAAAGGTTATACGAAAAATGAACCCCTTGGAGTCATCTTTAAGCTCTTTTCAAACTCTCTAAACACGAAAAGATTGCTGAGTGATCTTGCTTCCTTTCCCACTCGTTAAAAGGTTTGAAAGGGAGTCTTGCGAGTGATAATTTATCTCTTTTTCAGACTCGCAAGACTAACATTATGAAAAAGGACAACATTGGAATCTTCTTTAAGTCATTTTCAGACTCTCTAAAAATGAAAAACAACCGGGTTTACCTTCTCTGGACTCGTTAAACAATCATACATTGAAGAGCCCATACGGGACCGAACCCTTACTTCTTCTAGGTCGTTAAACAAAGGAAGAGGGACTTACCGAAGGTGATTTATATCGAGCATGTGTTAACCTCCTCGAGCTCGTTTAAGTAAAAAGAGGTACTCATCTATCTGGATGGGGGAAAAATTGAAGGAAGCAAGCCAAGCAGTTGTTGAGAACATTACTAGTAATCCTTACAGTCTCCCTTGAACAGGGAATTTTATCTTTGCACACATTTCAATCTGTTGAACCTCTGCACTGAAACAATCCTTTGATTTTCCATACTCCTTTGGGTCACCCAACGGAAATCATAACATCCACTTCATTATCAAGTTTTGGTCCATGTCAAGTTTCTTTTGTCATGCCTTAGTGTTCAAGGGAAGTATCTGCCTCAAGAGTCAACCATCACAAATTTCCTATTTCAAATACCTGTGTTAGTCCATATTCTTTTGATCCACCAATTTACATCTCTGTGTCAGTTTCATGTCATGGATTGGGGATACATCAAGGCCCTCCTACGACAATTCTATTCCTGTCGACTTCAGCACATTATCTAGGAATTAGACCTAGAAACTAGTTAGTACCTTGGGACCTAGATGCCTCAATGATATGCCTCCTCGCGTCTGACAATGGGTTTACATAATTGACCTCTGATCGGATGATTCCATGGATGTTCGACTTCAACTCATCCATTCACATTCATTAGAATGTACTATAGTACCTTGGGAATCATTGACAACAACATTGATTTCCCTCGTGCTTGTTAACGGTTTACCTCATTGACCAGTAACCAAGTGGTTTCTTCCATGTTTGACATCAAGACATCTATTCACATGATTAGATTCATACTACATCAGGATCGGTAAGAAGACCCTGGGTTGAGTAATCACTCTGATTTATACTTTGACCAGGTTGTGACTGAGTTTCTCTTGAACTTTGACACATATAGTGTAATATAGATCCACTTTGTATTGGTTTGTGGCTATGTATTGTCATTTTGTAGATCCATTGTGTATTCTTCGTGGCTATGATCAGTTCAAGTCATAGGAGTATAGATCCACATTGTATCTTCAGTGTCTATACCATTTTTTCAATATGATTATGGATCCACAGTGTATTTTATGGCGGCCATACCTTGAAAGTCTTTATCACTCAAGCATAGGTATGCCTGCCTTGGGTTTGAAACATGTCATAATATTTGTTTGATGGTTGTGTGCAGCTTTTTCCAGCCTCTATAAGTCCATACCCTTGCTCGAAAAAGTATACAAAGTACTTCAGTCATCATTGTCTTCTAACTTCGCACTTTGGGGGGGAATCTGTTACACATCAAAATTACTCACTTCAATGATGACTTACTGTCGTCATTATAAGTGTCACACTTTTACCTCAACTGTCACAAGTGTTGCACTTTTTCTACAAGTGTCAAATGTTGCAGTGTTGCAAGTGTCGCAAACATCATACTTTTATATTTCCTATGTCATCTCTCTAACGACATCATAAGGACACTTAAGACACCTCAAAGACTAGTTTTGAAGAGGAGAAATCGGTTGACAAGGAGTACAAGTCTTTTTCCATGGAGTAAACTACTTAAAAATGACTTTTTGAAGGGAGCGCTCCCCTATACACTATCAGGAAGTGCTAGTGTTTCTTGAGTCTCTTTAGGGGAGCACTATAGCGCTCTATGCACCCTTTTGGGGGAGCGCTACCTTTTCTGAGCAAGTTTTTAGTTTGTTGAGCTAAAACAGGGAAGAATCCCCTCAATCTCTAAGGTTGGTTGGATTCAAATATGAGTTCAAGGCATGATCTTAGGGAAGATCCTCAATTGAAGGAGAAGAATCCTCAACTTATCCCAAATATATCTCAAGTGGTTTGGCCTCTCCAAGCCTATATAAGGAGGCCTTTTCATGGTGAAAGGGGAAGATATAGATTTGAGATACCAAACTTATGATCTCATAAGTGGTATTGACAGGGAATTGAATTGGAGAGAAAGCATCAAACTTATGATCTCATAAGTGGTATTGACAAGGAATTGAATTGGAGAGAAAGAATCAAACTTATGATATCATATGTGAGATACCATTGAAGCATAATCAGTGTGGATTATTTGAGAAAAGGTTGGACAAAGAGAGCTGGAAGAAGTTTCTACACCTTCATCAAAGGATTGTAAGTGTTCTTCATTTGTTCCCATTAATATACATATATGCTTGGCCTGTTTCTTTCAAGTTTGTGTTTGTTTCGCATGAACTTGTCTCTAGTAGATGGATCTATATTTGAGCTAATTTAAGTAGAATAGGAAGCCCTTTGTATATTTTTTTGTTCTATAGGACCTATCAAGGAGCTCAGGATTGAATCTCAGCTTGGACTTTGCAAGGACAAATGTCGTTAACAAGGTACATATCTTTCTTCTTCCTCTTCATACATTAGCTTAATTAGATCTAAAGGAAGTCAGTGTCCATAATAACACTTTTCTTTCTTGGTCATAGGGGTCTAGATACCAAGAGGAAATCCGCTTGTTCACAGAAGGATTATCCTATAACAGTATGTGGAACTTCACATAACTCCTCATGGTTTGAGATATATGGCCTTACGAAGTTGGAGGACCCTCATATGTCATCTAGAAGCCCCAAAAGGTCAAATTAGTCAAAGTGGTTTAAGAGATTTTAAAAGGTAAATAATAAAGTGAAGTAATGAGTGTATTATAATTCAAAGTGAATAAAAAATAAATTATTTCAATAATAAATTTAATGGAGAAATTATAAGTGGTTTAACCCTTAAATAAGGAAAGTGGGGCCAAGTGACCTAGACGATGTTTTTAAGGAAGCTAATTGGAGAGTATAAATAAGAGGCAAGGCTCTCTCATTTTAATCACACTTGAGCATATTGAATATCTATATGTGTCTAAGGTAACCAAGGATATATAAGCTGAAATTCTAAGGGAAGGTGAAGAAAAGAAGGCTGAAATGAAAGGAAGGATAAATTCTTTTGATGGTGTTTTCTAAGGTATGTTATTTATAGGTCATCTCACCATTTTTGCTATAACGTTTTGTATATAATGGTTCAGACCTTGAAATTTCTATGCCATTGGGAACAAATATCCAAGTATCTTTGGAAAAAAATGCATCTTATGGGTCGTTGTATTTTGGGAGTTACACTCCGTGGAATATAGGGTTTGTGGCTAGTCCCGAAACTAGTCAAAAATAAGTGTTTCGGGTAAAAACATCATAACTTATTCATAACATATCCAAATTAAGTGAGAAAAAATGTGTTGGTTAGGGTAAATACTTTAGTATGTTGTGTAATATTTTCAGATCATTTCAACAAATATTCCGTGTGGGGCACGCTCTACAAGGTCTCTCTCTAGAATAAGCCAGAATTTAGCAAGGTATGACATTTTTGCTATAACTCCTTTTCTCAGAGGTTCCAAGTAGTGAAAATTGGAGGAATTGCATAAAAAACACTGACGAAATTTGCGTATCAATTTCAGATAATTATACATTATACGTACAAAGTTATGATTACTTCAAGTTAGGGTTGTTGACTAATCCAAAACTAGGCATGTGAGACTAAAGAAAAGTTTCATGAAAATGCTAGTCTCTTGTTGCTAAAGTTAAGGAAGGTTTGCAGAAATGTGATCATATACACCAGGTCTATTACAGAGCTACAAATCATATTTGGATGATGAAATTGATGAAGGATTTTGGTTGAGGTACATGTTGAGTACATGGTTAAGACAAGTAGTTGATGAGTTGGCACATACATAAGGTGTATAGTTGATGATGTTGATACATATTGATGAGTCATAGTTGATGAGTAGTTGACACATGATTGGTACATACTTGGTAAATGGTTGGATGCACTTGTTTATGGTATAGGTTGGTGCATGGTTGATGCACTTGTTTATGGTACAGGTTGATTACAGGTTGAGGTACAAGTTGATGCATGGTTGATGCATGGTTCAGATTTATTAGTACAGGTTTACAATGGTATATATCATAGTGATAGTGTGATAGTGGTTCCATCATTCTACTTCTACTTCAGAGTGGAAGGACGGGGCAAGGACAGGTGGTTGTAGCCACCTTTTAGTTGTAGTCGGAGAACATAGGGGGTTGTACCCTCTTTCTGGTTGTAGACAAAGAATTGGGGAGTTGGAGCCTCCTTCTGATTGCAGCTGGAAAACAAAGGAATTTGGTGCTTCCATTGAATGTAATTCTTCAAGACATATAAGAAAAAGCATTCTGTGGTTTTCTCTCGATTTGGGTTTCCACATAAAACACTAGTGTATTGTGTATGTGTATGTTTGTTCATTTGTTCATTTCTTATTTACTCTGCAGTTATTGGATGATAATTCTTAGTTGATATAACACTTGGATTATATGGTTAAAAAGGATTAAATTTCTCTATTATTGATTCACCCCCCCCCTCCCCTCTCAGTAATCCAACAGACATTATAGAAGACTAGAAGAATAGTTGACCCCGACTCGAACATGAGCAGTAGCTCATTGAGACACCAATTTGACTGTGCATATGTTGGAGAGAAAATAGCGATATGCATGAAGGTTGTTCGAATGGAACTCTTGATTTGAGGAGTTATGGTCTCTCCATCTTGCAATTCATTAACGTCCAGAAATACTCGCAATCTAGGGTTTTCTTGCAATCACATTTTCCACAACCTGCTACATACATGGGACAGGTTATGGAAGATGTGATATGGAAAAAACTGAATAACAGTCATGAACAATGTCTCAGCACAATTTGTGATAAGAAAGAAATCAAGCAACGTCTTTCCCATTTCTTGAATTCTGATAGTCAGGCCATAGGCCAACACCGTAACCATGGATTTTTTTGCTTTTTTCGTGTTGATTTTTGGTTTCCTTGGCTCAGAGATCGACTGCCCCAGGTGACACTACTTGGAAATAATGGATTAAGCACCAGTTGTAAGAACCATTTACAAGAGTCATTAGCATAGTTGAACTCTACTTCACTGAATAGAGATTTCAGTTATCTGTGGTTTGCATGTAATTGTCTAAGTGGAGTCTTTTCCTATTTAAGAATGTAATCAATCTTCATTGAATAATAATATAGAAGTGAGCATAGCCTCACTGTGTGATTGTTTCACATATTTCTAAGTTGGTATCAAAGCCACGGGGTGAGGTGCGGAAATTTATAGAAGTCCGCAGGTCCCTCATATTTTCGCGGTCGAGTTATGTATTACAGTGCAGAAGGATTTAGAGATTTATGCACCCAAGTAAAGCATGAGGTGCAGAATCCATGCACTCCAAGGTAGCGTGAGGTGTAGAAACCCCAAATCGTGAGTTTCTCATGAAGCGAAGTTTTTTACCGCTAATATTTTTTGCATGCATGAGCAAATTCGTCTGTGGTATAATCCGTGAGCAAATGCGTATGCTGGATTTGTGAAATCGCGTGGAAGAGTGTGAGGTTGAAATCATGTGGAAGAGCCTGAGTGTGAGTTGTATTTGTGAATTCGTTGTGGAAAAGAAGAGAGAAACTCACACCAGGGATGATTTTAGGGGCTAAATTTCGCTCGTGGGCTAATTTTCCATGGTTTTTCCAAAAACAAGATTTTCTTTTTTAAAAATGATTCGCCCAAATTCTATAGGATAAAATTATTTTACCTTAAAAATCGCCAAAATTTTATAAAAACTATATAAAATCCTTATAAATTTGAATATTTTTACAAAAATATCGCCAATCATTTATAGTTGTCATATGAAGGATTAACAAGATTCGCCAAGGTTTCTACATTTTAAAATAAATTTCCATCCTTAAAATCATCCCTGACTCACACGCAGTGAGCTCGTGGAAAGCGTAAGCATTTGTGCATGTTTTTTTTTATTTGTTGGAGCATTTGAATAAGCATGAGGTATAAAGCTTTTGTTAAAGTGGAGTTTACATGCATGAAGTTTATATGGCTTGCATACGTGGAGTTTGAAGCTCACTCACATTTTTTATTAAGTGGATACGTTTTTCATTAAATGGATATTTTTTATTAAAGTGTGAGGTGAAAATGGTGGAAGGAGTTATTCACTTTTTTATTATTAAAAGTGGATGCATGTGTAAGGACGGAGATTTAAGAAATTAAGATTTATTATTAAAGATGGATGCATGTGGGTTTAAACTTTATATGGACTATAAAGTTTATTAAAGTGGGTAAGAGATTTAAGAAATTTTGAGGTGGATGTTTAAAGGTGGATGCATGTATTAAACAAAAAAAAAGGGGGTTTCTTTTATTCTTTTAAGGAATCTATTTTTTTTAATACATGAAGTGGTGTTAAGTATTTTTGTTTTAAGGTTTTTTCTTAAGAAAGTTGAGAGTAAAGATTGAGTCGGATCGGTGGATCCGCAGATAGAGCGACAGACTGCTCAACACTTGACAAAAGTTGCATATTCTTGGTGATTTATCGTTGGTGATACAAGGATCCATTGTCTGGTTGGACAAGCGGACATTTGCAGAGATGGAAAATCCTCTAGCGACGACCTACCTCAACAAAGCCAACAAGTTAGATGGATCGAATTTCATTAACTGGAAATTCAAGATGCAGATGCTCATGGAGGGCTATGGTGTCTGGACCATTGCGAAGGGAACTAAAGTGAAACATGTTGTGACTGCCGGTGTGACAGAAGCACAGATCCAAGATTGGAAGAAGCGCAAAAACAAGGAAAAGGTATTGTTGTGTATGTTCGTTAAAGATAGCATAATTCCATATATTAGAGACACTAATACCTCTACTGAAACGTGGACAGTGCTAAAAGCTTTATATGAAACTAGCAACACAAATCGCATTTTGTTCCTGAAAACTAAATTTCTAGGAATTAAGATAGATGGAAATGAATCTGTTAGTTCATTTTTGGGTCACATTAAAGAGGTGAAAGACAAGCTAGTAAATATAGGAGAAACTGTTTCCAAGACTGATTCAGTCACTATTACCTTAAATGGTATGATAGAAGATTATCATATGTTCATAATAGGTCTCGCAGCAAGGGAGAAACCTCCTATGTTTGAAGAACTGGCAGGTATTTTTCTACAAGAGGAAGAGAGGCGTGGGAATTTGAAGCCTCAGAATAAAGATTTGGCACTATGGTCAAATAAGAGATCTGCGAGAAGGAGATCAGGAGAAAGAGGCAGAGGAGGTAGTTCATGGGAGAGAGGTGGTTCATCGTAGAGAAGACAATCACCAAATCAATGTATGCAATTTAACAGGAATGAGTCAAAGAGTTGTTTTTATTGTGGCCAACTTGGACATATTGTTAAATACTATCATAAGAAGAAGAGTGATGAGGCTAGGAATAAACCTTGAACACATTCAGGTCATTATGCAAAAAAATCCTCAAATCATGATCTCAAATTATTTATTCCTAGTGATGATATTGATGAACCCCCGAATTTTGATTCATGTGATCTTAGGCTATTTGTGTCTAACACTGCTTTATCTGCTGAAATGGATTATTCTGATGCATGGTTTGTGGATTTCGGAGCATCAGTACATATGACTTGTAATAAGAACTGGTATGCTAATTTTAAAGAAACTCATAATGGCGCCAGCATATATCTTGGTGATGACCGCGCTCATCAGATCAAGGGATATGGAGACATTCATGTGACATTTTCAAATGGTGCAGTTCGTCACATTCGTAATGTTGTTTATGTGCCAGGAATAAAGAAAAATTTGATCTCTATTTCGACCATTACAGATCAGGACTTGAAGGTTGATTCTTCAAGAATTATTGCATAGTAAAGGATATATTGGACCACTTCCAAACTGTTGCAACAGGAATCAGAGAAGGAGGCCTTTACAAACTTGATGTTACTAACAAAGCACATCATGCACTGACTTATGCAACTTTGCCAATAGATATTCTTTGGCATCAAAGGTATGGACACATAAATCATCCTGATTTATTGTTATTACATAAAAAGAATATGGTTGAAGGACTTCCCATGTTAAAGAATGAGAATGTTGCATGTGATGGATGTGCATTAGGAAAGATGCATAGAGATGAATTCCCCTCTAATCCTAATAGGAAAAAGAGATATGTGTTAGATCTTGTGCACACTGATGTTTGTGGGCCTATGCAGACTAGGTCTTTAGGAGGTGCATTTTACTTTCTGTTATTTATTGATGATTGCACAAGATACACATGGGTTTACTTAGAAGAAAAAGTGATGTTTTCGAGTACTTTAAGGAATTCAAAACCATGGTGGAAAAGAAAACAGGAAAATCCATCAAAATCCTCCATTCAGATCAAGGGGGAGAGTATAAATCAGGGGACTTCATTAAATTGCAAAGATCATGGAATATTACAACAATTTATAGTACCTCACACTCCATAGCAGAACGGAGTTGCTAAAAGGAAAAACATAACTCTGGTAGAGTGTGCACGCAGTATGATGAAAGGTAAGAATCTCTCGAATGCATTTTGGGCTAAAGCCATAAATACTGCAGTTTATTTAAAAAATAGAAGTCCAACAAGGTGTCTTGATAATGTTACTCCTTTCGAAGCCTTGTATGGTTCAAAACCTGCAGTTCATAATTTGAAAGTATTTGGGTGTAAAGCGTTTGCACATATTCCAAAGGAGAATAGGAATAAATTGGATGCTAAAACCATCAAATGTATCTTCATTGGGTATTGTTATGAATTTAAAGCATACAAACTGTTTGATCCATCTACTCACAAAATATCTGCAAGTAGAGATGTACTTTTCCATGAGAAAGAAGCAGGAAATCATGACGAAAATAGTCATGAGGACTGGCATAGAATTCTTGATGAAGGAGTTAAAGAAGAGCAGCAGCAACAGCAGCAGCCATCACAAAAGTAGCATGCACAACCGCAACGCAACAACAAGAAGGACTCAGTGATATGGACAATTCAAGAAGTCACAGTTCAGCTAGAGGCAAAGACAGATATTCATAAAGTGGGGAGGAAGATAATCAGTTGAGAAGATCTTCATGACAGGTTCGGCTCCCTAAGATGTATAAAGACTATGCCCTAATGAGTAGCATTTCAAATGTCATAGAACCCATGAGTTTTTATGAAGCCAATGAACATGATGAATGGAAAAATGCAATGGAGGAAGAATATGAATCTATAATGAAAAATAATACTTGGGAATTGACTGAATTGCCTAAACATAAAAATCCTATTGGATGCAAATGGATATGCAAACCCAAGTTTAAATTAGATGGTAGTATAGACAAATATAAGGCTAGATTGGTTGCAAAGGGGTATTCACAAACAGAAGGTATTGATTATGCTGAAACATTTGCACCAATAGCTAAATTGAATACTATCAAAATGTTAATTTCTTTAGCTACAAAGTACCATTGGAAGCTACACCAGTTAGATGTTAAATCTGCATTTTTGAATGGTGAGTTAAAGGAGGAGGTTTACCTTACTCAACATGAAGGTTCTGTGGAACAAGGGCAAGAACACTTAGTGTGTAAGTTAAAGAAATCATTGTATGGACTAAAATAGGCACCTAGGTCATGGTATGAGAAGATAGACTCTTTCTTTCTTCAACAGGGTTTTATGAGGAGCAAGAATGATCCAAATTTGTATACCAAATTTGATGAGCAGGGGTATATAGTATTGATTTCCTTATATGTTGATGATTTGATAATTAAAGGAAATGCAGAGAAATTAATTGATGAAATCAAGGAGTATTTGTCACAGGTATTTGAAATGAAAGATCTTGGTGAGCTACATTACTGCCTAGGTCTTGAAGTTTGGAGAAATGCAGGCCAAACTTTTGTTTGTCAGAGTAAGTATGTCAGAGAAGTACTTAAGAGATTTAAAATGGATCAGTGTAAGTCTTCTATTGTTCCCATGCAACAGAATGTGAAACTTTCTTGTGATGATGGTTCAAAGGAGGTGAATGGCGCAATGTATAGATAGATGGTGGGTAGTTTGAATTATCTCACCACAACTAGACCTAATATTGCATATTATGTGAGTGTGTTAAGTCAGTTTATGGAGAAACCTCATGAAAGACATTGGGATGCAACAAAGGTGGTACTCAGGTATCTAAAAGGAATACTTGATTATGGTATTAGATATATTATGCATTTGATGTTGAGTTGACAGGTTACTCAGATTCTAACTAGGTTGGCAATCCAGAAGATCGAAGATCAATCACTGGATATGCGTTTGGCATTGGATCCAGGGTTGTTTCATGGAGCAGTAAAAAGCAGCCTACTGTATCTTTGTCTTCTACTGAAGCAGAATATAAATCCTTCTGTGCAGCAACTTATGAAGTTGTTTGGTTTAGAATACTTCTTCAAGATGTTGGAGAAGAACAAAAGGAACCTACAATGATCAATTGTGATAATCAAAGTTCATTCAATTTGGCAAAAAAGATGATTTATCATGCAAGGAAAAAGAATGTTGATGCTCAGTTTCATTTTGTTAGAGAAAATTTGCAGTCAAATGAAATAGCTCTTATGTATTGTAATACTAGTGAAAATGTTGCTAATATTTTCACTAAGCCTCTTGGAAAGATTAAGTTTGAGTTGTTTAGGGAGATGTTAGGTGTAGAAGTCAATCCATTCTCCATTAAGGGGGAGACTTGGAAATAATGGAGTAAGCGCCAGTTGTAACGCCTGTTACAAGAGTCAGTTTACAAGAGTCATTAGCGTAGTTGAACTCTACTTCACTGAATAGAGATTCCAGTTATCTATGGTTTGCATGTAATCGACTAAGTAGAGTATTTTCCTATTTAAGAATGTAATCAGTATTCATTGAATAATAATATAGAAGTGAGCGTAGCTTCACCATGTTCTTGTTTCGCACATTTCTAAGTACATTGGTTCATTTTCTTTCTTTCGAAGATAATATATCCTACTATCACTACTGTCGTTGCCACCATAGCCTTTCCTTCTCACAGTGACAAGTGACAACGCCTCCTTCACTCCCATTCTCAGCATATGCATGGTATCTACGACCATGGCACTCGGATCCTGGAGATTTAGTCTTTATTCTCAAATGTATCGTGCCCATTCTAACCCAATTCTCATAAACACTACAGGGTATTCATCTCCTTGTTCATATTTTTTTGTGAGAACTGTTGCTAATGAATGATGGGATGTGAATGTATACAGCAGGAAATCTTTGGAAAAATCAGGACTCCGAAGAGATGGTGCATTGTCTATAGTGGTTTTAATGTTTTCAAACACTCTCTTCTCTAATGGCATCCATTTGAAATGCATGTCCTTTTTAATCATTTTTTGTAAAGGTTTCACAATTTCACCAAAATCCAGAACGAATCTTCTTACGAAATTGATTCTGCCGAAAAATTATTGAATGGACCTCTTGCTGTGCAATGGAGAAATTTGTAGAATGGCCTTGGTTCTCTCTGGATCTACTGAAATCCTTTCTTTAGAAATAATGTGTCCTAATAAAATACCTTATGAAACAATGAATATAGTTTTTTTGGTATTAAGAGAAATCCCATATTTCCTGCAACGTTTGAAAATCTATTTCAGATGTTTTGGGTGGTCTTCTCTTTTTTTAGAATAAACAATGACATCATCAAGGTAAACCACCATACTTTGATCGATTAATCCTTTGAAAGCAATTTTCATCACGCTCTGAAAGGTAGCTACTGTGTTCATAAGACCAAAGGGCATCTATTTATAAGCATAAGTTCCCCATTTAGTTCGGAAAGTGGTTTTTAATCGGTTTGGTTCTGCCACGAGAACCTAATTATATCCTGAAAATCCATCTAATAGAGAGAATAGTTGAGACCTGGAGTCAAATTGTAGGATTTGTTCCACTGGGCGGACTGGATAGTTATATTTGTCAGAAGCACGATTTAGATTATGCAAATCTATACAGATTCTTATTTCTTTCGACTTTTTCCTTACAAACACCATATTAGATACCCAAGTCGAATGTCTCACTTTGAAAATGATTCAGGCATATAATAGTTGTGAATGCGGATGAACTTGCACAGATAAGATCTAGCCAGAAAACAACATACACAATTTGCAGAGAAAATATGAGAAAAGAGAGAAACATGAAAGAAAGAATGGAAGAATTATCATTAACCGTATTCCACACTCAAAGAGTTAATAATTTATAATAGATATAGGTTACATGAGTAACTAATGTGCCATAGTAGTGAACTTCCATTTAGTCCTATTTAACCGATTCATCTAATAGACATTGGAGTGAACTGCCATTTAGTCCTATTTAACTGATTCATCTGATAGACATTGGAGTGAACTGCCATTTAGTCCTATTAAAATGATTCATGCAATCATCAGTTAACTGAGTCACAACTTCCACTAGTCTAACTAACTCTAAACTGAAGAGGAACACTACTATAGGTGAGTGTGTAATATCTCCAACACCCCCCCTGAACACTACTAGGGTGTACATGATGAATGGGTCCCAGCAACCAAGGCCATGTTAGGTACCCATTGTACAATGCATATAAGAATGAGACATTAAAAAAACAAGGAAAGAGGGAAAACCTCATTGGAAACCCCCCCTCAAATTACAATCCATAAAAAAAAATGAGAAGGAACAAAAAGTAGTTGCTAAGAAACCCTGTTCTTCACTCCAAGAAGACCTCGCAACTGTGCAAGTTTGTGTTCGTTGAATATTTTGTTGAAGAGATAGATGTCTACACGGATCTGATGAAGTAGATGCTCCATTGAGATGTCCACACATATCTACTTTCTCTGCTTGTAATGAAGAATATACAAATAAAGTTTCGATGAAATTTTGAAACCGTGCGACCGCTTCCAAAAAAATGCTTAATTTTTTTTTATTTTAAAATGATCATACCTTCACTTCCCGAACTCCGTTTCAGATGATTTTTTTTTTAAATTGGATTATTTTCTGAGAGGAATTCAAATATCTAATTTTTTTCTACAAATTCTTCTCAGAAAATATCAGAATTGAATCTGATGTGTATGACCCCTCTTTTGTCTCCCGAGATGCATGCATGGTGCATGCAAACATTTCTGCATGTAACTCCTGAGATGCATGCATGATATCTTCCGTATGAAATTCAGAAAACAAATATGAAATGGAGTAGACATCATCTGCAATTAATGGAACAAGAATTTGTGCAGATACTTGTGTAGAAGAATCTTCAGAATAAGAGGCTTGATCTTATGATGGTTTATCTTTTGTCTCTATCTTTTCAATCTCATTGTAACACCTTGTTTCCCCTAGTCTATAAAAATAACTATACTGGCCAAGTATTGTGGCAAACTCAGAAATGTGAATGTGTGATGTGAATGGACCTTGTGAAAAAGGTCTATGAATGTAAATAATATTATAAATATATATATTGTAGGACTGTTGAGAGGGGGATGTGCTGAAAAAAAGATCATGATGGCTGAAGAAAGGTGGTGGAAGGCACCTAGAATGGTGGCATTAACTTCCACCGAAACCAATACCGTATTTGGACTTCACTGGCCTGGAGAACCAAGAGCGGCTCACTAGCCCCAAATTAAATGACTCGCCAGGTTGGTAGGTAAATGGCTCCTCATGAGTAATGAGGGATGGGGGTGAACCACCCATCCATAGAGTCCTCAGATTTGACCACCGCGAGGAAGATCGTGCCACATGCAACCTCGCCAAAAAGAGAAAAGGTAGGAAGAGTGTGTGATCAAGGGGTAGATGCGAGGGGAAGAGGAGAAGCAAAAGAACTCTGGAAAAATACAGAGTGAGTGATAGTAGAGAGGAAGGAGAGTAACCTTCATTCTCGGTCACTGGCAAACAGAGACTCAGTCTCGCAGCATCGTGGTCTCATCTTGGAGGTGGCCAGTGGTAAATCCGTTGGGAGTCGTTGAGCCTACGGTTGGGTGGAAATGAGCACCCCTCTCAGCAGTTGCAATCACATCTGATGTTATTTCTGATAAGTGTTTTACATCTTGCCTCTTGAAATTTTATATGCTAACATGTATGCTCATAGTCTATGCAATTTATGAATGGTTTGAGTATAAGACTGCCTGTGTGGTGTTTTGATCAGAAATGGTGGTTGCATGCTTTTATTGGAAGGACCACGTATGGCTTATGTTTATAGATAGATTTATATATATGTATATCGATCTAGTTCAAACTTCAAGTCTATTCTTGGGAAATCTATACCCTTATCCGTCTCAGGTAATACCTTGGATAGATCTCCCCATCAAGACACCCTTCTTGGAAAGCTTACCAAGAACCTAAAAAAAGGATTTGAAGGCGCAAGTCTTAGTAATCCTGTATGAGGAAGAATGGGCCTCTTAAAATCCTGACATTTTGGCATTTCATCACCCGGGGTATCTAAGCGCGAGTCCTCTCAAACTCGCAATTCCAAAAACCCCGATCCGCGAAATCCCAAGATATCAACGTAGGGATAAGTATCGATTAACGGATGAGATCCTGTTAGAAGGTCTAAGGTCAGACATGACCATTAGATTGGAGGGAGAAACAAGGGCATTTAATGCCTCAACCCTTTTCTTTTATCTTCGTGAGTAGCAAAGAAATAGGGACCATAGATCCCCAAGGTTCGTGGGAGTATTTGGACCGTTCTTTTATAAGGACACATGGTTGTCGATTGGCATTTCAGAGTTTCGGCACTCGGGGAATCAAAGGGCAAGAACCCTGGTCATCGCGAGTCACGAAATCCCGATAACCGAAACCCCAAAATAGTTTTAAATGTGAATAAGTTTGAGAAAGCCGGGATTTGATCGTGACCGTTGATCATCCTGAAAATATCATCGCGGTTGATCATGGGTAAAGGTCACAGCCATCCATCGGAGGGACACGTGGTTGTCGGTCATCATTTCGGCATTTCGACACCCAGGAAACCAAAGGGCACGAACCCTTGTCTTTGCAAGTCACGAAATCCTGGTACCCAAAACCCTGATGCGCTTTGTGGCAGAAAGGAAGAGATCTAGACCGTTGGTTTTCCACATCGAGGGAGAAGTAGGAGAGTGCACAGCGCGGGACAGATCTGAACCGTCAGATATTAGTCAGAAAAAAACCTGACAGTCATTGGACCTGTCAAGAGATGCACGAGGGTTAAGGCTTCGTGAATAGAGGCGAAACTCCCGAAAGAGGAGTTGGTATCGGGATTTCGGACTTCGGGATTTCGGAGGTCTCGAGGACAAGAGATCGGGACACTACATGGTGGAAGTCCTGAAATAGATCTGGACCATCCGATTAAGGGAGGATACATGTCGCAAGATCACCCAATTTGGGGATTCAGACTTTGGGATTTCAGAGGTCTCGAGGACAAGAGATCGGGACACTCCATGGTGGAAGTACCGAAATAGATCTGGACCGTCTGATTAAGGGAGGACATGTGTCACGAGATCACCCATTTCGGGGATTCAGACATCAAGAAACAAAAGAGGAAGGTGAGAATTTTGACTTCGCACCTGGCGAAGTACCGAAATGATCTGGACCATCCATCCGTGGAGGACACGTGGTGGAGATTGAGAGTCCATCGATATTTCGGATATAGGGGATTTGAATTGACAGAGGATTTGTGTCACTGGGGGTTGCAAGTCACAAAATTGTGAAACGATGAGGACCGTCCATCTAAGGGAGGACACGTGGTAGCAATCCAGGATTTCGGGGAAAATCCCGAAAGGAAGAGTCCATTGGGATTTCGGAAATCGGGAATTCGGGAGTCCCATTGACAAGAGGTCGGGCTCTCGTATTGATAAATCCCAAAAGAAATAGGACAAAGGTATTATGAGGAGTGGTCACCTGGACCAAGGCATAGCCCAGGGGGCTAATTGCTAATCAAAGCCTTTTTGGCATTTCGACATTTCAGGGATTGCAGAGTCGAAAGACTCGACTCGCTTATATCGTTGAGTCGCGAAATGCGAAAAGGTGCCTAGTTGTTTGGCCAGTGGTCATAACCGATGATCACATGGAGGTGGAAAAGGAGAGAGCTAGCCTACGCTAAGCCCCCACAGGACTTCGGGGATTCTGTCCCTTGAGAAAAGGAGAAAAATTTATTATGTCGTAGTGGGTGTGTTACAAATTGGTATCAGAGCATGGTTACAACACTTGGCCTACTTGGGCTCATGAATGAGTTGTGCAAAAGCTCCCTTCAGAACACTCCCAAAAGGAGTAACCCCCTGTCTTAACCTTCCTAATAAAAAGATGAAGTTAAGAATGAAAAACCCCTATTGTGTGTGTGTACATGTGAAAATATGAATTATGTACTGGTTATAAATAAATATAAATATTGACTAACAACCAGCATTTTTCCTTTTGCACACTGGTTGTTATAAACCTCGAGAAATTATCAATGCATAGTATGGTGACTCACCATGAAATGGGAGAGGGCTCCCACAATAGAGATGAAGAGTCTACTGAAAGGAGGGCAGTAGGGACCCCTCCAGATCTAGCCAAGACTCTGAGGAGTCTCATGGTCGAATTACAAAGCTGCAAGGCTGACAATGAAAGGATGATGAAAGAACAAGAAAAGAAAATAGAAATTAATGCAGTTTTACTGTAGAGTTTAACCGATATACAAAGACAAATGTCGCATGAACCTAAAACTCAAAAACATGGTCATATCAGTGGCCACACTGAGAGGAGCACCTCGAAAAAGGTCCACCCCAGAGGTAAAGGATAAGTGTCGGATGATTCCTCTAAGAAGGAAGCTGGCGATTCAGAGAGCTCTTCTAGTAGCAGAACCTTTTCCTATTCCCGAAGGAAATAGAAGAAGAAAAAGTCTTCCAAAGGTCATAAATTCAAAGAATTCAGAAAATCCAAACCACCCTCCTTCAATGGTGAAATAAAGAAGGGAGAGGAAGCAGAGGTCTGGCTGCTTGGACTAAAGAAGTATTTCAGAGTCCATGACTTCTCAGAAAATATGAAGGCCCACATGGCCACCTTCAACTTGAACGGAAAGGCTTCCATTTGGTGGGAAGACCTTAAGAATGTGAAAGGGGTTCGCGAAGAGGACCAATCCTGGGAATGGTTTGAGAAATACTTCCGGAAGAAGCATATGTCGGACAAAAATTTCGATGAAAAGACTAAAGAGTTTTATGAACTCAAACTGGGACAACTCACTATAGAAGAATATGTCAACAAATTCTTCGATTTGTTGAGGTATGTACCCTATATCAAGGTGGAAAAGGCAAAGGTGCAATGCTTCATCAGTGGACTACCTAAGGACTATCGGAATAGAATTGAATTTGATGAGCCAAAGACTCTAGAAGGCACTATTCGAAAGGAAACCTATTGTCATGAACAGTTTGGGCATCGAGAAAAACCTCGCGAAGGATGGAAATAGAAGAATAGTTCAAGATTTCAGAAAAAGGGGATTAAATCGCCAGGATTTAAGAACTATAAGAAGAACCCAAGAATGAGCTTCCCAGCTCGGAGTATGCACCAGCAGAATTTTCCCTCCTTGAGCGGAAATAAAACTTTTGGACCCATATCAGTAAAGACTGATGTTGTTGGGGAAAAACACCCTACGAACTAGCAAATAGAGTTTAGACTTTGCATGCAGATATGACCGAATAGAAATTACTTTCTACCTTCATCCCTACATTTAAATCCCCTTTTCTTAGTAAATGCATGGAAAGATCAACCTATCGTGTTCTCGGTGTTTGATGTCGATCCTCCATTGTGCTCGATTACTTGTTCGCAATACTCCTTCCAAAGATGACCTGCATCCAAGACAAGCAACAACTATGCATGCATACTACTTATATACTAACGAGTTAGAAATCCAAACATATATTGATCAAACTATAAACAGTTCATGAATTGGGATGGGAAAAGCATTCTCTTTATTACTTAGAATGAGTCAACTTACAAAAATTGAGACCGCTCATCGCTCCTTGAACCTGATCATGGGCTCCTCTTCTTTTGTCCTTCAACTACTTTCCTTTGAATCTCCTTTGGCATGAGGAAAGGCTAAAGGGTTGGGACAATGGGAATATGTAAATGGGTAGAGTTTTTTTTTGCTATATTTTTCCTCCTCTAAATAGGACCCCTACCCCTTCTTTTATAGGCTAGAAGGAGCTAGGTATTTAGACGAACCCTCAGCCATGCATGGCCGGGAGTTTTAGTTAACTCACCCATAGCTTTTTGTTCCATCGGAAACTTTCATTTTTTCATGATTTTGTCTATCCACATGGGCTGTTTTGGGTCAGACAACATGTACACACGTGCAGTAGTGGATTAGGGTGTGTGGGCCTTTATTCAAGAGGATTTTCAAAGAGTTGTTTTACAGTGTTTTGGCAAAGAAGGGATATGAGTTGGCCTGATGCCAGGTAAGCATGTGTGGTGAAATTTAGGGTTATAACAGATGCCCCCTAATGTGTGAGGTCAGAAGAGCATCTAATGGCCGAAATACATTACCAATCTTTACTGATGTGCTGAACGATTGAGCCCAAGGATCAAGAACCGGGAGGTGCCATCTACAAAATAACAAGTGTCTCACCGAGGTGGGCATACCCATGCTCAGGATAAAATAGAACCATGGCTACCAATCAAATACATTGTAGATCCATGTCAAATAACTATAAAGAGTAGATGCGAACAATACATAGTGGAACTACATCTCGAAATCAGAAAGATATACATATAGAGTATCCATCTTCCAGAAGTTGATTCGGCCTGATGGTTGGAGATGAGATCTTCAGAGCTCAAGAAACAACTTCAAAATCTTCAAAACTCGGGTAGGAGTGTAATATGAGTGTATGACTGCACTACCCAAAGGTCTTCGACGGCTCGTCGGTCATGGACTTGATAATCTTGATGATCAGACTGGAGGCTTTAATGATTTCGAACAAGGACTTGATTGGATGTTTCAGGATGGTCGGGAATGAGGACAAGAGACATATTGCAGAGGGGCCAACTCAAGCTTGGTGATAAACTTCCCTTGGATAATAGCATGACAAATGATGAGACTCAGGCAGCATGTATGTTAATCATAAGTCTACAAAGCAAGAGGCAACGTAAACTCTCCATATGTTTGGAAGGATAACCAAACAGTGGAGGACACAACTCTATATAGTGAGAAAAATCTTCCTAAGGTCGTACTACATCCCATAGTTTGATGAACAAACAGACAGATGTGCTTTATCCAAGGGTGACTCATTATGCTGCCAATAAAGAAAATGCTTTTCCCTTCCTCTTTTTGGGGTATATTTGATTTTTTTCTTCTTTTCAATAATTGTGGAAAAAGAATAAAGGAATATTACGTTACAAGGGAGGAATGAGTGTTGCAAACATACAATCTCAAGGCACAAGGACAAGACTGATGTTCTAGTAAAAAGATACTTGGGAAAAATCCTCTGGGGACCAAAGGTGTTAAGATGCAGAAGCAACTTGTTACAAGGCTAGTGTATAGGGTATGCAAACGTGGTTAACAAAACACACAATGGTAACGTCCTTTGATGTAAGTTTAACGAGCCCAAAGAAGGCAAGCTCGGTGGTTTTTCATATTTAGAGAGTCTAAAAAAACATAAAAGGAGACTCCATTGGGATATATTTTTCGAAGATAGTCTAGTCGGTTCGAAAAAGGATAAACTAGCACCAATTAGACGTCAATTCAAAACCATTTTAACGAGTGTGACAAGGACAAGATCACTTGGCTATTTTTTCATTTTTAAGGAGTCTGAAAAAAGCTTAACTATGGACTCCGTCAAGAATATTATTCTGGACCAATTTAATGAGTGTGAAAGAATAAGGTCACTCGGTGATCTTTTTAATTTTAGGGAGTCTGAAAAGAGCTTAACTATGGACTCCTTGGGGGTTCCTTTTTCGTAAGTTTAGTCCCTCAGGCCTGAAAAAGGGATAAAATTATACCTGAGAGTAGTCTTCTATAGAGATGAAGTTCCATAGAGTATACCTTTGTTTGTACAGTTGACCTTTCGGACCGAAAAAGGGGTAAACTACCGTCGGACAGACATGACTTCAAATTTCAGTTTAACAAGCGTGAAAGGCCACAAGATTGCTCGGCAATCTTTTCATGTTTAGAGGGTCTGAAAGGGATTAAAAGGAGACCCGTTATTTTTTGGGAGTCCTGAGGGTGAGATCAAGAGTGAAGAAGAATCATGCAAATGAGGCTTAAACTCATATTCAGGAAAGACTATAAGAATTCCTGAGCCTATAGTGTTTGAGAGACGACATGAACACCATAATGCAACTAGGACCTACCTAGGGCATCCATGTTCTGGTAAGTTCTACGGCCAAGTTGCAACACTTATAAAGTAGATATGATGGTTCTGTGTCATAACCTGATGGGATCGATCCTATGGTAGAGAAAAAACACAACGAGATACAAAATTCGGGGTAATAACCTAACCTATATGCTCAAGTTGATTCTTAGAAAAAATTTCATGGACCGTCAAAATTTTCTCAAAACTCAAAAAAAGTGTCCCAATACCTGATCAAATCCCTCCCATATAACTCCTGAATCACTCTCAATGGTTTTTGGTATAAAGAAACTGATAAGAGAGGCCAAAAAAGTGAAAAAAAGAGGCCAAAAAGTCTATATATAGAAGCTGACAGCTCATTATCACCATTGCTGATTTGGAAATTGACTCTAGAGCCAAAAGACCCCCTTTGATAAAAATGGTGATTACGGGAGCTACAGTGGACGAAACAAACTTCCGCTTGGACCAAGTAAGTACAAACTCCCCTATATAGCTATTCAATTCTTTAATTTTGTTTTGATTTTGTTTTCTGAGTGGGCATCGACCTTTAAAGGGTCGGACCTAGGTCCACGCAGGCTGTCTCTAGACAGGCCGCATGTAAACTTGGGAAGAGTAAATCCTGCCCACGTGTACACGCGACTGTCACTTATACATCATGCATGGACCCCCCTTATATAGTAAAAAATAACTAAACAACCCTTACTAAAACTCCTAAACTTTGTTGTGTTGGTAGGATGTATGTCCACTGGAGGGAAAGGGAGCATGAAGCAATCAGTGAGTTGGTTGTGGGAGATCTGAATGTTGTGGCTGCATTGATGCAATGTGGTTTTATTAAGTTATTCCTGTGTCCATTTATGCGAGCGCAATCGAGGCTACTGAAATGCCTTGATTGACTATTAGCACCCTGATGCAGAGACCTTTATCCTAGAGGGGCAATCACTAGTGCCCACCACCAAGGATATCTATTTTTTGACTGGCCTCTCAAGGAGAGGGGAACCAGTCAATTTCAGGATGTTTCCAGCGGGGCCGCTTAATATAGTGGACTTGATAGCCCTGCACTGTGAGGCTGGGACTAACTATTTGATCTCCCAAGTGCCCATCAATAAGATCACTGACCTATCGCTGCAGCTAATATTATTGCTGATTGGGTGGATTACTGGTTCAACAACCTTGCATCAGGCTTCTCGAGCAGAGATGAACTGTTCTATCCAGTGCTTGAATGCACAATTTTTTGACTAGAGTACCACACTACTTGAGTGTATGAAGAGGCAATTGACAGATTTCCAACAATGGACACAAAGGAACTTTGGGTTCAGGATGATTTTGTGTTCATTGTTCTTTGAGAGAGTTCCAAGTTTTAGTCCTCGGGAAGTGGTACGAGGACATCGGGCCTCTTTTCCAGCTATATGTAGATGGGCAGTATTATTGTCGTGACAGGGTGGTGGAAGGACCAATGAGTCCTTCGATGATGACTTTTTTGCATGGCTGTCATGGCAGATCCCTGTGATCGAGGATTACCCATATGCAGGGATAGACTTTTCTAGAGATCCTGAGATACCCGTGCCTTCTAGTGAGGAGCGAGGGGAGATGGTTAAGTCTCCACCTTTGTAGTTTTTTTGTTGTATATGTAATTTTTATGTCATTTTTGTTATATATATCATTTTTTTTTATATGCCAGAGTATTTAACGGATATACGTTTGTTGCATGCAGATGTGGGACCAGTGCGACCTGTCGATTTTGCATGGAATAGACATTGTTCTCGACCAGAAGTCGTTGTTGCCACCGCCGGGGGACCAGCAATAGCAAGAAATCTCCCAGCCGGGGAGGCTAAGAGGGTACTTAGATGAGTTGAGCGGAACTTCACTGCACTCACTCACACAGTCCCGAAGGCAGAGATAGAGGATATGCCACCATCCATGCAGCCTCATGTAGTGGGGGCACCTCGGACGTGGGTCCGACTATTTAGGCGTTTATCCCATGCTGTGGACTATTATAACAGGGCCCATAGGCCTTGAACCTATTTAGACTTTTTACATGCCACAAACACTACTTGTATATATTTTTTGAGGGCATAAGCCTTATGACTCGTTATTGGTCCTATTTTTGAGGCGCCTGCGTCCATCTATGTACTCTGGATACTTTATGATGTTATATATGGTTTTTGATCTTTTGTGTCTTATGGATCATGTGTGCAAAAATGTATTTACATGCTTATGTCAATGTTCTTTCATATGTGTGCAAGATGCCAATCTAAAATTTGATTAGCTAGAGTATCTATAATTTGGTTTAATCTCCTAGGAACATGAAAATATGTAATATAATCAAAGTTTCGTTCTAAGAGACTTACCCTAAGGAATCATCGGTGTAAGGTTGGATCATGAACCCGGTATACTCTGTTTAGCTGAGACACAACCAGTTGAGTGTCGAGATAGACTCGGAGATGAGAGATGCCCAATGACAAGGCGTCATGAAGCAACTCAATAACTGCACTATACTCGATGACATTATTTGTGGTGTCACCTAAGCATATACCTTTGGAATATAACAACTGGCCCTGAGGTGTAAAGATTACCCAAGCTGTGGAGGCAAGCCTCCAAGTGTGCTGACTAGCACCGTCTGCATACCCAACGAACACCTTATAATCACTTGACATATGCCATATTGATGAAAGATAACATCAATGACATGTCCATAACACTTAAAAGAAACTAAAAAGTAATACTACAAAGACTATACATATGTTACAAAAAGTTACCCATAGTGACCTGCCTATGAGTAATACTTCTTGAGGTAGAGCCCATTTTTAGGCTCTGCCAAAGCATTCCCTTCAAAATCAACCAGACGATAATCACCCTTTTTTAATACCTATTTTATGATGAAAAGTCTGAACCACATGGGTTTGAATTTTCCTACCCCCAGGGGGTCCTTATCTTGGTCATAGACTAGGACAAGGTCGCCTTCAAATAAAATCTGAGGATGAACGGACCTATCATACTAACACTTGACCTTATATTTGTGAGCCTCATTGGCCAAGGCCGCATCACGATGCTGCTCATTGAGCTGCTCAAGGTGTACTAACCGTTCTTCAAGTGGAGAAGTGTCTGGCAATAATTGTACTGCCAATTTTAGAGATGGGATCTAACATTCGATGGGCAAGATTGCCTCCAGCCCATAAATGAGTTGAAAAGGTGAGAAACCAGTTGCAGTCTTAACAGATGTTTGGTAAGCCCATAATGTCGAGTATAACATCAAATGCCAATTTGACTTGGCTGAATTGATAGTTCACTGTATAATAGTCTTAAGAGTTTTAATTACAACTTCTACCTGCCCATTGGCTTGGGGGTAGTAGGGTGATGAATGCTCTTGTCGTAACCCAAGCTTTGATGTTAATTCGATCATCATTTGGTTCTGAAAGTGACTGCCATGGTCAGTAACAATCTCTCTCGAGATGCCAAACCGTGCTATGATCTAGTTGAATAAAAAGAGAGTTGCAGTCTCTCCATCATCTTTAAATGTTGTCATAGCTTCGACCCACTTAGTGAAGTAGTCTACAGCTACGATGATATAGTGGTGCCCCCTTGTTGAAGGGGGGTTGCAAGTAGTATAGTCAATATCCCACTTGGTGAAGGGACCAACTGTGATGACAGGAAACATGGGAGTTGGATGTGCCCTCATCTTCTGAATCCCAAAACAAGCCCTCTATATGTGTTCGCCACTACGATTGGTCCAACTTTGGAGGGGTTATCTCCACTACCTTTCCACACACGACCTCGTGTTTATCACCTGTGTTAAAGGGGGGTCCCGGATAACTTTCACGACACTGGACTTAGACATTCCCTATCTCAGACTCCAATGTTTGATTTTAAATGGCCTTGAAGAGTTTACTCTCCAACCTAATCCAAGGCCCTAGTCCTAAACTAGTTTGTGAACCCTATAAACATACAAGTCTAGTAGATTTTAAATTTAGCGTTACTTTTATGGATTTGTATTATGTCAAGGGGTATGAGGGTGAAACTGATGATGTGTAAAATATGAAATCAAAAAATGAATGAAAAAGATGGAAACAAAACTTTTACTGAATGCAAAATTTCAACAACTTTTCAAAAGAAATATTTTTTAATTTTTCTAACATTTTGGACAGCAAACTCGAAAGAAATTTCACTTGACTACAAGCTACTTATGCTCTAAGTAAACTGCAAAAAATTATGAAATAAAAGACTTTTCCCTGGCTAACGATGTAGAAACACACTCTTCAACCAAATCAGAAAATGAAAGAGATTTTTTTATTTATTTAAATGCTAGTAAATCAAGAAAGGAAAAATACCGACAAGCGAAAAACCAAGAAAAACAATTCTGGCCTAAATCGCAGATCGCAAAGAATCGGGTCAAAAATCACACACTAGCAATTTAAAAAACAATGACTCTCACACTTGTCCAAAAACCTTTAAAAAATATATATTTTTACGACAAATTTTTAACTGAGAAAAAGCAGGGTAAGGGTAAGATGAATCCTAAGCTACTGACTGCTCACATAGAGATTCAAACACCTGAGAGGAAAAATTCTTATCAAGGGAAAGGATGGTTGCCTTACCCTCAACAAAAAGTATCCTGCACAAGCACACGATTGTTACTCAAACAGAACATGTGTGAATGCGCTCTGGATAGAGACAGAGGGCGTGTACACGTGGGCTGACTTTGTACAGGCTGTGTGTATATGTAAACTCCAAGTAAAATGAAAACAGACAGACCAAACCAGGAAGAGACCACTGATATTGATAACCAGGATCCCTTGAACGCTTGGACACTCTTTCTAATAGAAAAACAACTAATGTAAGGAAAAAATGATAAAGAAAAAACAATCTGAGATAGGACTACTAGCAAAGAAGACTCAGACAAAATTCAAGAAAACCCCTTGAGAATGTGTGATTCTGACATGGAAGAGGATGACTGCCTCTGAGGTTCTCTGAACTCTACACGCTACTTCTACCTCTATAGTTAGCATTCACATGCAGGCTCTAAGAGGGTAGGGCGTGGGTACATGCATGCAGACCTTGTGCAGGCCATGTGTACCTCTGTGGGTCCTAAAAAACACAGTCAAGCCAAAGTCAGGGAAAGTTGGTATGGAAAACCAGACTCCCTGCTAGCTCAGTCCTTACAAAAACTAAAAAAGAAAAGACCGGCAAGAAAAACTAGTCTTTAAAACTACCCAAAAACTAAATAAAATTCCAGGAACCCTAGAGAGTCTCCCTAGTACAATCGCCAATTCTGTTGTTGGGGAAAAACACCCTACGGACTAGCAAATAGAGTTCAGACTTTGCATGCAGATATGACCGAATAGAAATTACTTTCTACCTTCATCCCTAGATTTAAATCCCCTTTTCTTAGTAAATGCATGGAAAGATCAACCTACCTCGTTCCCGGTGTTTAATGTCGATCCTCCATTGTGCTCGATTACTTGTTCGAAATACTCCTTCCAAAGTTGACCTGCATCCAAGACAAGCAAAAACTATGCATGCATACTACTTATATACTAACGGGTTAGAAATCCAAACATATACTGATCAAACTATAAACAGTTCATGAATTGGGATGGGAAAAGCATTCTCTTTATTACTTAGAATGAGTCAACTAACAAAAATTGAGACCGGCCACCGCTCCTTGAACCTGATTATGGGCTCCTCTTCTTCTGCCCTTCAACTGCTTTGCTTTGAATCTCCTTTGGCACAAGGAAAGGCTAAAGGGTTGGGACAATGGGAATACGTAAATGGGCAGAGTTTCTTTGCTATATTTTTCCTCCTCCAAATGGGACCCCTACCCCTTATTTTATAGGCTAGAAGGAGCTAGGTATTTGGAAGAAACCTCAGCCATGCATGGCTAGGAGTTTCAGTTAACTCACCCATAGCTTTTTGTTCTGTCAGCAACTTTCCTTTTTGCATGCTTTTGTCGGTCCACGCAGGCTGTTTTGGGTCAGCCAGCGTGTACACACATGCAGTAATGGATTAGGGCACGTGGGCCTTTATTCAAGAGGATTTTCAAAGAGTTGTTTAGCAGTGTTTTGGAAAAGAAGGGATATGAGCTGGCCTGATGCTAGGTAAGCATGTGTGGTGCAATTTAGGGTTATAACAACTGATGTCCCCTATATGCAATACAGGTGTTGAAAATAATTGAAGGTGACAAACCAAGCCCTAACGATCACCCTATCCTGAGAGAATACAGAGATGTGTTTTCGGAAGAGGTACCGGGTTTCCCTCCGAGAAGGGACATTGACTTCTCGATAGAACTTGCACCAGGAGTGGTGTCGGTGTCTAGGACACCCTACTGGATGTGCACACCTGAGTTAGTTGAACTCAGGTTGCAATTAAAAGAAATGATGGATAAGGGCTATATTCAGCCCAGCATGTCTCCATGGGGAGCACCAATCCTGTTCGTGAAAAAGAAGGATGGTACCCTTAGACTGTGCATAGATTATAGGCAACTCAATAAGGTAACCATAAAGAATAAGTACCCCTTGCCCATGATCGATGACCTGTTTGATCAATTGGGGGGTGCGTCTATTTTCTCAAAGATTGATTTGAGGTTGAGATACCATCAAGTCTGAATCAAGGGTGAAAACATCCATAAAATTGTCTTCCGAATGAGGTACGGTCACTATGAGTTTGTGGTAGTGCCATTTGGGTTGACCAATGTCCCTGCCACTTTTATGTGCTTGATGAACAAAGTACTCAGCAAGCTCCTAGACAAATTTTTGCTTGTTTTTATTGACGATATATTAATTTAATCCAAGAACAAAAAAGAGCATGAAGAGAATCTTAGACTTGTGCTGCAAGTGCTAAAAGAACATCAACTCTATGCCAAATTCAGCAAATGTGAATTCTTCCAGAAGAAAATACATTACTTAGGCCATGTTCTCTCTGAAGAAGGAGTAGCGGTAGACCCTGACAAAATCAGGTCTATAATGGAATGGCCTACCCCAAAGGATGTTTCAGACATCAGATCCTTTATGGGATTAGCAGGATACTATAGGATATTTATAAAAGGATTCTCCAAGATTGGTTGTCCAATCACTGCCCTCTGGAAGAAGGGGACAAAATTCCCGTGGACACAGAAATGTGAAGAAAGATTTCAAACCCTAAAACATCTACAGACCCATGCACCCATGCTGAAGATCATCGATCTAGAAGCTAACTTCCTCCTGTGCATAGATGCCTGTAAGGAATGGCTTGGAGGAGTCCTTATGCAGGGAGGAAGTGTGATCTGCTATGAATCCCGAAAATTGAATGAGCAGGAAGTCAACTATGTGACCCATGATCTAGAGCTGGCTGCCATAGTGCATGCCTTGAAAATGTGGAGGCATTACCTCCTGGGAAGAAAATTTGTACTTATGAAAGATCACTGTGGATTGCGATACCTATTTGATCAACCAAAGCTCAATGCTAGACAAGCTAGGTGGATGGCCCTCCTTAGCGAGTTTGATTTCGAAATCAAACACATTAAAGGAAAGGAAAATAGGGTGGCATATGCCCTTAGCAGAAGTATGAAAACAATTCACCTAGTAGCGGTGAGCACCTACGAGAGAGATGTCAAGGAAAGAATTAAAAATGCACAAGAAACAGATCCCTTCGTCCAGATCATGACCATGTACCTACAAAAAGAACCCGCCAGAGTAAAATATGAAGGCTACCAGATGACCGAAGGAGGTCTACTCACTTACAGAAGAAGATTTTATATTCCAAATTGTGATGACTTGAAGAGGTTTATACTGGATGAACTACATAAAAGACCCTATTCTGGTCATCCAGGATACTAGAAGATGATCACGACCACCAGGAAACAATTCTATTGGCCTAGAATGAAGAAATACATAGCCGAGTACTTGGCCAAATGCATAGAGTGCCAACAGGTTAAAGCAGAACACCAACCCCCAACAGGGTTATTGCAACCTTTACCAATCCTAGAATGGAAATGGGAAACCATCTCCATGGATTTCATCACTGGATTACCAACATCAACCAAATAGAACGGTGCCATTATGGTAGTGGTGGATAAATTGAGCAAGTCTGCTCATTTCTTCCCTGTCAAATCAACTTGCAAGGCAATAGACATCGCCCAGGTATTCATGAAGGAGATATTCAGACTGCATGGTATGCCGAAAGAGACCATGTCTGACAGAGACAGGAAATTTACTTCCAAATTTTGGAAGTCACTAATGGCTGGTTTAGAGACCAAATTGTTGTTTAGCACTGCCTATCACCCTCAAACCGATGGATAGACAGAAAGAGTGAACCAAATACTTGAAGACATGCTAAGAATGCATGTAATGCATCAACCCAAGAAGTGGGAAGACTACCTGCCACTGGTAGAATTTGCCTACAACAACAGCTACCAAGCATCCTTAAAGATGAGTCCCTTCGAAGTCCTCTATAGTAGACTGTGTAACACTCCAGTCAGCTGGAGTAATCTCATAAAAAAGATTTCTTTTGGACCCGACATGTTGAAGGAAATGGAATAGCAGATGACTCAGATAAAACAAAACCTAAAGGTCACTCAGAACCGACAGAAAAGTTATGCCAACCAAAAGAGAACTCCAAGAGAATTCAAAATGGGAGACCATGTATATCTCAGAGTTAGACCCAGGAAGATTTCTCTGAAAATGGGAGCTTCTGCCAAGTTAGCACCTCGGTATTGTGGACCCTTTGAGATCCTAGATAGAGTGGGACCTGTAGCCTATAGGCTAGCACTTCCTCCCACAGTCAAAGCACATAATGTTTTCCATGTCTCATTATTGAAGAAATATGTATATGATGCTAACCATATAATTGATTGGTCTGTGATCCAGGTGGAACTGGAGGGAGAATTTCTACTAGAACCTCAACGCATACTGGACAGAAAGGAAACCCCACTCTGAAACCGAACAATTTTACAGGTCAAGGTGCAATGGAAACATTTTGTCCTAGATGAGGCTACATGGGAAATGGAGGATGCCATGAAATAGGCATATCTGATTTTGCTTACACCTGTACATGCATGTCAATTTGATAGATAGAACATCGAGGATGATGTTCCTTTAAGGGGGAGGGAATTGTAACACCCTATTTCCCCCAGTCTGTAAAAATAACTATACTGTCCAATTATTGTGGCAAACTTAGAAATGTGAATGTGTGATGTGAATAGACCTTGTGAAAAAGGTCGATGAATGTAAAGAATATTATAAATATATATATTGTAGGACTGCTGAGAGGGGGATGTGCTGAAAAAGAGACCACGATGGCTGAAGAAAGGTGGTGGAAGGCACCTAGAATGGTGGTGTTAACTTCCACTGAAACCAATACCGTATTTGGACTTCACTGGCCCGGAGAACCAAGAACGGCTTGTTGGCCCCAAATTAAATGACTCGCCAGGTTGGTAGGTAAATGGCTCCTCATGAGTAATGAGGGATGGGGGTGAACTGCCCATCCGTAGAGTCCTCAAACCTGACCACTACGAGGAAGATCATGCCACATGCAACCTCATCGAAAAGAGAAAAGGCGAGAAGAGTGTGTGATCAAGGGGCAGATGTGAGGGGAAGAGGAGAAGGAAAAGAACTCTGGAAAAATACAGAGTGAGTAATAGCAGAGAAGAAGGAGAGTAACCTTCGTTCTCGGTCACTGGAAAATAGAGACTTGGTCTCGCAGCATCATGGTCTCATCTCAGGGGTGGCTAGTGGTAAATCTATTGGGAGTCGCTAAGCCTACAGTTGGGTGGAAATGAGCACCCCTCTCAGCAGTTGCAATCACATCTAGAGTTATTTCTGATAAGTGTTTTACATCTTGCATCTTGAGATTTTATATGCTGACATGTATGCTCATAGTCTGTGTAATTTATGAATGGTTTGAGTATAAGAATGCCTGTGTGGTGTTTTGATCGGAAATGGTGGTTGCATGCTTTTATTGGAAGGACCATGTATGGCTTATGTTTATCAATAGATTTATATATATGTATACCAATCTAGTTTAGAATTCAAGTCTTTTCTCAGAAAATCTATACCCTTATTCATCTCAAGTAATACCTTGGATAGATCTCCCCATAGAGACACCCTTCTTGGAAATCTTACCAAGAACCTGAAAAAGGATTTGAAGGCACAAGTCTTAGTAATCTTGTACGAGGAAGAATGGGCCTCTTAAAATCCTGACATTTCGGCATTTCAGCACCCGGGGTATCTAAGCACGAGTCCTCTCACACTTCTGGTCCATAATTCATTTGGAGTTGAGTCTTGTGATTCATCATATACTTGATGGAAAAGTTCGGGAGAAACAGACATGTAGTAACATCCTATGGCCATATCTTGTCGATTAAGAAAGTCATTTTTCTCATCGGCAGAATCAGGCTCTACTTCCATTTCCATAGTTATTTGGTACAAGCCTTTGCATCTGAACTGAAGTAGAATTTTTTGCTTCCACTCCAAATAGTTATGAGGCGTGAGAAGTATTGTTGGTGAATAATCCATCTTTTCTATGTTCTTCAATCTTTGGTGCCTGCAAAAAGAGTCAGGTGTGTCTTTTTCCTAAAAAATTTTCGGCTCTGATACCATGTAGATGTGGATGAACCTGCACAACTAAGATCTATCTAGAAAATGACATACATAGTTTGCAGAGAAAATATGAGAAAAGAGAGAAACGAGAGAGAAAGAATGGAATAATTTTCATTAACTGTATTCCACACTCAAAGAGTGAATAATTGACAATAGATATAGGCCACAGGAGTAACTAATGTGCCATAGTAGTGATCTAGAGAGATCTATACACTCACTAATAGACATTGGAGTGAACTGCCACCTAGTCCTAGTTTACTAATCCATGCGATCATCAGTTAACTGAGTCACGACTTCCACTAGTTTAACTGGGTGTAACTAACTCTAAACTAAAGAGGAACGTCTTATTTTGTAGGGGAATATTCTCTAGAGAATATTCTCAGAGTTCTCAATATTGGACTATAAAAATTAGGAAAATAGTTATAGGTGAGTGTGTAATATCTCCAACAATAGCTTCTTGAGTTCCTTTTGTATCAGAGGTTTGAGAGTCGGATGTATTCTTCTAAGCTTCTGTTGAAACGACTTGATCCCTTCTTTGATGGAAATCACATTTTGTATAATATGCGTATCATACGTCTTCAAGTCATCATATGTCTAGGCAAAAACATCTCAATACTACTTGAATAATTCTGAGAATGTGCTTTTTTCTGAATATGAACAGTAGGTTCCCAGGTTAACATAATTAGGTTGTGAAATGGTTCTCATATTGACCAAGAAATGCATCATAGTAGAGCTATTTGTATTTGGATTAGTTGGCCTCCTAAACTTGGATTGTAAATCAAATAATTTTTCAAGAGTCAAAACTTTCTTCGGAACATAATTTCTTTTCACCTTATTAGTTTCTTCTCAATAAGTTTGCAACTCTTGTTGGTGTAACTCATCATCGATCACCGAGTCTTGGAATGTTTACGAACTAGTAAGAACTTTCATAATTTGAGAATCACTATCCAACACTCTCCAACTCGTGACATTGTCAGGTACGGATGGCCTAAACATCATTTCAATTGAAAAACCATCATCAGGAGGCACAAATCTAGATGTTGCATTGGCCAAAATATATGCATCTATATTTTGATCATGAGGTATAGAATTGATACTAAATGCATCAAATGAATAAAGAATATTCCATACCTCTTGCAGGTAGGCGTTTATATGCGGAGAAAGGAAGTGAATAGTATTTATTACCTATCGAACAGTGATATCAGAATCACCAAACACTTTAAGGTATTTTACCTTGAGGTTAGTGGCTTTTTTAAGGCCTTGCACTAAGACTTCATATTCAATAGTGTCGGTGGTGCATTTGAACTCTAAACGACATGATATGGGTGTTTTGTTGGAAAACTGAGAGGGGGGGGTGAATCAGTTATTACCGAGCTTAAACAAGTATGCTCATTTTAAATTCATTACAAAAATCTCAATGATGATCACAATAATGCAGGGAAGTAAACTATAGAAAATTCAACATCATTCACACACATGAAATACACAAAGACAGATATTTCCTGAGGAAACCCATAAAGGGTAAAAACCTCTTCTTCTTTATATGATAAGTAATATTTACATTATGTACATTATCATACTTATGAGAACCAACTCATAATGAGGCTACAACCTATGTTTTGCAAGCTGTTACTTGCTGAGAGCACCAACTCTCTTATTTCTATAGCACCAACTAGAAGGAAGCACCAACTCCCTGAATTTTCTAGCACCAACTGGATGGAAGCACCAACTTCCAGTTACACAAGCACTGACCTGTATCTCAGAGAACTAATGTTCTCCCTTGCACCACCATGCCACCCTAAACCAGGTGGAAGCTATAACTCCCTGTGTTCAAGCACCCACTTGAACCTCTGAGGACAACAGTCCTCCCTAGCATCTCCCTACCACCCTGATAATAAAATTTGCTATCTGTAAATTTATCACAGTGATACAATATTTATCAATGGCTTACCGGTCTCATCACTATTCAGCTACACTGCTCTGCTATGCCTGCATCAGTGTTGTCCTACACACTTTCCTTGCGCTTTATGTTATTCTGCCTTTTATGCTATGTACGCCATGTCCCTTCTATGCACCAATCCTCTTCTGTGCATTTCAGTTGTTGCACTCTACCTCCTTCTACACCCATGAATCACTCTCAACAGCAGCCTCATCTCTTCTCTATTCTGTGTTTTTATACTCTCTATGCATCTTCTGCATCTTCTATTTGCAATGCTTCTGCATGCTCTCCTCGTGTCGAGTGCTCTGCCTAATCATCATTGCAACTCTTCAGCTTCTCTGGCGGTTAAACCCATGCGTTCATCATCATTGAGCATTATGCCAAGATTCCTTATCCTCTCTAGTAGTTGAGACTTTTCATCTTGTTTGTCACAGTCGAGCTCATTCCCTCTATTGCAGTTCTAGGCTCCAACGGTCTTCCATCTGTCAATAGCCTATATGAACACCCTTCATTCCATTGGAAGATGCCTTGAGACCCTTCAGCTTCTCTGGTGATCACCCTAAAGTCTCCTCGAGTCCTCTGGCATAAACCATCAATGGTTTCTAGCAGTTACAGTGCGAACCTCGAAATGGAGCCTAGCTATGCTAGCTCCTTCCACTCATGTGACCACTGGCGGTGACCACCGACTACATCGTCATTTCGGCATTTTAGCATTCGGCATTTCGGCATTCCTGTGATGAAGTTTCTCGACACTCCTAGTCAAAATCCCAGAAATGGAGCTTGGCTGCACTAGCTCCTTCCTCCATCTTTCGCAGATGTGACCACTGGATGTGATCAAAGCCTTATTTGAAAATATATTTCTCACTTTTGCATTTCAGGGATTCTGTGATGAGTCATCTCGACTCTCCATGTCACGAACACCGAAATAGAGCTTGGCTTCTCTAGCCCTTCTCTCCAGCTCTCGACAATGTGACCATGAGATATGACCACTCACCAATCAAAAAAGCACTTCGCTCTCCAGATCAACAGTCAATATTTCTCATTGATCCAATGGCTATCCTCCTCCCCGGTACTTTAGATTTTGGGACTTTGGGGGAGTGATGAAGCTAAAACTCCCGGAGTGAGGTCACTCTTGTGTCACTCAATGACGTGTCGTGACCCAAGTGGCTGCCACATGTCACTTAGAATTGTGATTTCCAGTGGCCTGAAATGCCAAATCATCTTAACACTTGTTGTTGTCTAATCGTGCCACATGTCAATGTTGGCATAGTCTTCCACCTGTCCTTTCTGACGTGTTCTACCACATTCACCTCCTGGATCTGACGACCCAAATTTGTCCTCGATCCAACGACTAGGATTATTTCGTGATTTCGCATATCGCAAGTTCGAGAGGTTAGGGAACCCCATTCCTTTGACTTTCCAGTCAGTGAAATGACGATCTTTTGCCATGTGTCCTCTGGCTTCAACGGCCAGGATCATTTTACAAATTCACGAGCCTTCTTCATGCCTGATCAACGATCCAGATCAATCCTCGATCCGACGACTAAGATTATTTCACGATTTCGCATATCGCAAGTTAGAGAGGTTAGAGCACTCCTTCCTTTGACCTCTCAATGAGCGAAATGATGATATTTTTCCATGTGTCCTTCTTGGATCGACGGTCTATATTTCTCCTCGATCCAATGGCTCAGATCATTTTGTCATTTCTCATTTCGCGAGTTGGAATGATAGAGCACTTCATGCCTTTGACCTTTTAGTCAGCGAAATGATGATCTGTGACCACGTGTCCTGCCTGAAGATGGATGGTCCTCCTGCATGGATTCAAATCTAACAGTCATCGAGAATTCTTAATTGGATCTAACGATCACTGTTTCTCTTCATTGTTACACTTCTGATCTTCTCGAGCTTGATTTGTTGTGTCTTTCCAAAATACTTCTGGTGCCCACCTGACACATTATACCTGTACTCAATCCATCATCGTTGTTGTACTTGCCATCAATGAAAAGAATACACTTCCTGTAAAACATGCCAACATGTTTTTCCTTGGCTGGGGTTAATTAGGACACATCCTATGCCAGCTCCATCCTTTGTTTTAGATCGGTCGAAGAACATGGTCCACATATCAAGAATTTTAGTCTTGTTAGTCAAACTAAATCCTAAGTTAGTTAGTACTAGACAGGCACCATTATGTATTCATGGGTGGATACCTGATTATAGTTTTGAAAGTATTTCATAAGTTTGAGCTTCATAACAACCATAATTAGTTTCAAAAAAATAATTCCCCAAGACAGAATGAGAAAATCTTATGGGATCGTTTTTACCCTCCAATTCCATCACTCTGTGCTTCATGTGTGCTTCATTGTTAACCCAAATTTGATTGGCTCTACATTTATAAGGAAGCCACAGATGAGACCAAACAGTAATGAAATAACCATGAATTTTGGTTGACTAATCTCTGCTTAAGACAAAACCATAACTCTCTGGTATGTCTACCACAACTATGTCTATAGTATGATGAACTCTCGAGTCAGATGACAATCTGATTAAAACATCTATGAGTTCCCCTTTTACTTTAAAACATACCATATCTAATTGGATGATCTTGGTTTTCGTTATTTGTGGGACATCATTTATTTTTTGGCAAACAAAAAAAGGCATGATATTGGAAGAGGCACCAGAATTCGCCAAACAATTGTGTACATTAAAATTAAAAATCTCATAAGTAAGCAAAAAAGGTGGTACCTGAGATTTCGAAAAATCACATATGTTTGTTGCATTTATAATTGTTTCTATCTCCACTTTGAGTATTTATTATGCATCTCTTCCAGGGATCAAGCTTTCAGTAGATGCGATATTTTCTGTTTCAGTCTCATGGGGTTTGAAAGCATCGTGTAAAAGTTCACATTGTTGTGAAAGGGAGCAAATATCAAACATGGAAATATTAGCTTTAATCTTCTTCATTTCTTCGATTACATTATAATCCAAGGCGTGTTAGTTTGAATCATTCTTAGATTGTCCATATTTTCCTTGAATCACCTTTTCATTATTCCCAATAGTACTAGATGTGCTTGGTTTATCTTTATTTTCTACAACAGTCTTGCCAATTTTATTATTAGTTTTTTCTAGAACTGTGTTGCTTTGTTTGGGGAGAACAGGGGGAGGTGTTATTTTTCTGAGGGGAATGTTATCTTCTTTGGAAGACGTGGGGTCATATAGTGGACCTTTATTGTGTAAGTTATAACCTTTTGGGGCAACGAATTTAACAACCTGTGTATCCCCTGCAAGGATTTCTTCATTTTGTTCATCATCTAATTATACACACCAGTCCCAAAAGGGCATAGTTGATTCTGGGGGGGTGTCGTTAGTAGTATCAAAAGGAGCTTGTGCATGGCTTTCATCATCTAGAATTTGTTGATACAAAAACTATTTTATTACCAGGGTCATAGAGTTGACTCGCTGGGGACTTGTTCGTTCCGCATGATTTTGTTGATGATAAGAGAAAAAATTATTGTTACTGAAACTGTCCAAGTTGAAATCCATGTGTGTTGGTTCAGGTAGTTGTGGCGGGTTGTTTGGTTTATTAAAGATTGGGCGGAAAGTTCATGGCTTCGATGATCCTTCACCAACATTTTTTTTAAGGTCCACCACTTCATTGGATAATTTCTTAACCATTTTGACCACATTATCGAAATCCTTGGATTCCTTTTCAGGTGGATTAGTTAATAGCAATGCCTTCTTCCCAACTGACTTAGTTTCCTCATAATGTGGATGTTGGTCATATGAAAATAACTCACTTTCCACAGTCTCAACCTCATCAAAGTTCAATGCCAATGTGTTTCTATTAGATCATTTTACAAACATCCCTATGGAGGGGGTTAATCCATCTGTATAATATTCAATGGCCAACGACTGAGCAGGAATGACCTCATGATGAAACTTAATAAAGACATTAAAAAATATTTTGTTAAAATATTTTACTCTTTCCCTCTTGTCCATTCTAATGGCTCCTAGTTCATTATGCATGGATGCAATTGTTTTTCTTTCTTCAAACTTTCTCATAAAGAGTCTTTCGAAACTATCCCAGTTTGTAATAGATCCAGTGAGTAGGCTTAAATACCAAGTAGAGGATTTTTCGAAAAAGGTGTAAGGAAATATCCTACACACTACGTCAAGATGTTCGACACCTAGAAGATGTATGGCTAAAAAGAAATTATTAGTATGATCTTCCAGGCATCTTGGTTTGTCTGGGTTTGAATTTTGGTAAGAGTTTATCAAACTTCCTTGACATTTCATGAAGTTCTCTAACCATATTGAGAACACCTTGGGCTCTCCATCATGGTATAACTTTGTGAATCTTCTTTTCTCCCATTATTTGTTCTATGGTGATTTCTAATTGTTCACCTCCGAATTCTTCTTCAGGTTCGATAAGGAAACACGCAACTCTTCTCAAGGGTACTGGGACCTCTTGTAATGTAGTTTCAATAAGGTAGTCTACAAAATCAATGTAAAAATCAGGATCCGTTTTAGGACGTTCTACAGAGGTTTATTTTCTCCTAGGGAGTTCAGAGGTTGTAGGTAATTTTCCAAGCAATTCTGTGTAAGCACGAGTAATTCTAGGAATTTTGTGGAGCTCTTCTTGTGGTATGCAAAACCAAGTCTCAGTATGTATTTTAGGACTACCAGAGGCCCTTATGAAATTAGGCTTTGAGTCCTTGTAGGTAATTTCTTATTCATACTCGACCCGAGGGAACAAGGTAGGTTGAGAGTTGGAATTGATCATCAAAGATTGATTTCAATTATTGTTTAATTCATGTATGTAAGCCATAAAGGATGGACCTCCTTCTAGCGCCATTTCTATTGGCGAGTTCAAATTCTCCCGACAATAGCAAGGGTACTCCCCGGTACATGGTCTCAATTATATTATACACCATTTGGATTAGGGGTCCCATCCGAAATTTGGCTCAGCTGCCATTTATTGTTGTCTTTTGGTTTTTTTACCGATTACGGTCTGGTGTACCAATGAAGTGGGTGGATGTAATGCATATATGTAGATGAATACTATGTATGTAAACACACTTACTCTATTGCTAATCTATGCTAACCTATCCTAGCTAGGAGCACGCTAAAGTAACCGGTGAGTTATAATGCAACCAAAACTTTACACAAATTTTATACAATTAGTTGTAACAAAACAAGAATATTGGAGACAATCGCATACATCTGTGTTTAATAAGATTAGTCTAGATCACAAAAAACTTATTACTGTAATAACCCACAATTCTCAAGGCATTGAAATATTCAAAGAAATGTCAATAACTGCAGAATGACAAGGATTGTCTAAGAATTAGTCTACAACAAACAAAGCACTCTTACATTCCATAGAAACAACAATTATCTTCACTTGAAGTAGTTCAATGCTTCGATTAGTTTCTACACATAATTCCTTCTATAACATGCTATCCCTGAGGGCTTCTCAATATTCATTAACAATGTATAAGTTCTCGAAAAATTTCTTGGGTCTACACAATGCTTGAAAAGACAAAAAAAAAGGTCATGCCCAAAGGAGCCTCTATTATATTTTATACAGAAATTAGTAACTCCTAATTGTCTTTTTTCCTTCTTCTTGAAGAGGCAATTACAAAAATTGTTCATATTCTCTTTCCTCATGAAAAGTGGAAGAAAGGATGAAATTTGAAGTGGTTAGGAAAATGACAAAAGAAAAAACAGTTATTTTGTCCTTTCCCTATGAACTTTTTCTTTGGGGATATGTCGCCCAAACTTCCAATTGATCATATAGGGACTCCATTCTCCTGTATGTTAGTTGTTCCAGTGTTGTGTCATTCATGGTGATGTTGTCATCAAGAAATCTCATGTCCTTTTCTAATTTTTTCATAAAATATTGATCATAGTGTGAAGCTTTACTGGATGTAGCAGATGTTGATCAATGAGATCAGTGGATACAAAGGTTGTTGCTTCAACTATATGTTTCCTTCATCTCATTCTTTCTTGGAATGCGTTCACCAATTATTTTGTGACCAAATTCTTCCTGATTTCATCTAATATTGGAAGACGACCATTCCTTATCAATTCCTGGGCATCTTTGTGAGTCCTTGAACATATTTCCATTTTCTTGGTTACCTCTTTATCTTCCCTTTGACCTATCTATTGGAAATGCTCTAATGCATACAAATATATCTTTCTTGATGATTTTGAGGGTGTGTATATATCAAGAAGTGCATCTGTATTCTCCACTATCCATGTTTCAATGTGAGTTATACATTCACGGATAGTGTTGTATTGTGTCAACTTCCTTTGTATCTGGTTGTTTTGGTCAATGACTATTGCAGTCGCATTTTGGAAAAGTTGTATATTGGCATACATGTCAATGATGGAATCTTCCAAATAATTCTCGACTCTTTTTCCACTAGAATTAAATATGAGGAGACTTCTTTCATCGATCTTTACTTGTTGAAGTCTTTCTTCAAGTTCCTTGATCCTTGCCTCTTTCTCTTGATTATACTGGCATAGCCTTTGTACATTATCTATGGTTGCATCCATGAATGAAAAATTGGCCTTACTTGTAGCCCCATGGTATTATTTTACATATCCTATAATAGGGACTTGAGTAACCACTGATATGGGTGCTCCTTCTATCATTGGAACTTTTTAAACTCTTTCTTACACAATTCTACTAGTTTTACTATTTTATGTGAATCTTCTCAGATCCAACACTTCTATTGGTAAAAAAGGATCCAAGGGCCCTATGCCTAAACCTTTGCTTGTTGTTTCTACTCTTGTACCTTCATCAGATGTTCCTGATATATCCAATTCCATCGGGTGTGCATCACCTTCTCTGTTCTCCACAATTTTCCTTTGTCTTTCTTCTTCAACAGCTTTATCCACTACTTCTTTTTCTACCTTCTCTACTAATTCTGCTACTACTCTTGTCACTTCTGCTAGCTACTTTTCTTTTTCCACAACATCTTTTTCCCCTACTTCAGATTTAGTTTCATTTTCTTCCCTGAACTTTGCTTTGTCGACTTCTAATTTTTTTTTTTCTTTTTAGTGTCGTTCTTCCTTTTCAGCACCTTCTCTTTTTATTTACTGGTGCTTCTTCCTCCTCTTCTACAGAACCTAAATGAGTTGAGACAAATATGGGAGAATATCTCTCAGCTTCATCTCACTCTACATCTTTTCTGGTTGCCTCTCTTGCAACTTCTTTGTCCGTGATCCTTCTTTTTGGTCAACCACGCCTGTTGAATATAACTTCGTTGTAAGTTCTGGCATTTTGATGCACCTCTTATTCTTCCTAGAAATCAGTGGTGTACTCATACAGGAGTCTCATGCTATTGAAGTGCTCTTTGACAATTTTCTTAAGGTCATTCCTCCTTAATATTTCCTCTCCAAAGTGGTAGGAAAGTAAGGCATCCACTTCCATTTGAGCTTGCTTGGTGTTTTCAAAGTGATACTTTCCAAGGTAAATAGGTTGTAGAGGCCAAATTGTTTTCTTTGATCTGTATAGAATTCCTCCAACCACATGTATGATATTATGATATGCCACTTCCTGAAGCAAAAGTTTGTCAGGAATGAACCGAGGGAGTAGGTGGAGTGGTTTCATCACACCATATATTCTTATATAGGTACCATGCTCCATTAAATACTAGTCCCCAATGCTTCTTATTACTTCTATGTCCTTGTCTTTCGTACAAGGTGGGGAAGTGAAAAAAATAAATTCATACAATGGGGCAAGGAAGTGTTCACAAATTCTTTGATAGTATATTCGGTATTTGTGCTCCCAAAGCACCTTGCAGTAGATGTGGATAGAAGCAATGGTGAGGAACTAACTCAATCCTATGTTTGGGTAATTGTGAGTGATACACATTACATCTATAAGATATGAAGACATATGGAAACTGGGGAAGTGTTGACAGGAATATGTGAAAACACCGTCAACGGGAAGGGAAGATATGGTATGGGGTTGTCTAAGTAACCAAATCTATTTGAAATAACCTGACCTAACAGGTTTTACGGCTCCGTTAGTTGATGAAAACACCAAGGTAAACTACAAAAGGGAAAACAAAAATAACTATCTACCTACATGAAATTAATATGTACATTCACTAATATATAAATATTGTAAGCCTTTATTTACAAGATATATATAATATGCATATATACATATACAAGGTTTATATAAAGCCTCGTGAAACTAAGTGTTTAAACATAATTTAAGTATCAGATAAACATACAAGACTAACTACGAATAAATAAAATCCACACAAAAAGGAATGGATGTAAACTGCATTGATATAACTTAAATGAACAAAGCAATTTAAGTTTAAATGATAATTTTCATTCATTCCATAAAATGAACAAACTACACTAATAAAAGACAAACTAACATGTTACTGATCAACAACTAAAATTGAATTATAATTGTGTCTTTCTGTAGCAATCTTCTCCTGCAACTTGCCTTTTCAAGATAAATCTATGACAGACAGTTCCTATATTTACCAGACCTTAAATATATCAAAGAAAAGTCACTTTACTCTGCAACTTTATGTTTGGTTAACCCCAGGTGAGGATATTAATAATCCTTTATATTAAGAAACAAATTTCTCAATTTGATAAATGGATTTGTGCAAATCTAAAATATATAAACAAATTCAATACATATTTAAGATTTGCCTCACATAAATGCAATCACCTGAAATTATATGATTTTGGGATTAAGGACTAATAAAAGATTGGAAAAATTAACACATAAATAATAGCAATTAATCATGTAATGATTCGGCAAACTAAAGCTATCTCAAGTCGATAAATAATCAAATACTTGGAGAAATATAAATCAAAATACCCATATTATATAATATGCATTGAAATCTTTAACTCATAGGTCAAAATCCTTGGTTAAAGTGTAATTCCATATTTCTCAAATAAAAATTTTGTAGTCCATATCTCAAAAAAAAAATAATCCCTTTTTGCTGTCAAATCTTAACCAAGTATTTAAACACAAAACTGATCCATTACTCATACCCATAGGATAGAGACAAATCTTCTGAAAATAGAGTCTTCAAACCAAAATCTAACTTAGGTTTATGACAATAATGTTTATAACAACTTAGCAAGAGTTTGTTATAAAAAATTTCAAAAATACTCTCTTCATTGTTTGAAACATAAACTATTTGCAAATAAGAAACATTTTATGATTCTCCAATGAGCCAACAATGTATACAATATCTCTTACGCTCCTTATTGAGACCTGAAAACAAAAATAATCAAACAATATAATCAAAAATCTCATAACTAACTTAATACAAGATACAGAATCTATGATTTTGTACCTAGTCTAATAATCATGTAACAAACCATGCTTTAACAAACCAATAAAAATAATTAAAAAAAACCACAAAATTATTTACCAAATCAAACATTTGAAAAGGAAGAATTGTGCATTTTTGAACTCATAACAACATTGACATTAGTTGCATGTTTAATGATGATATCCCCATATTTTCTGAATCTTTTGTTTGCCCGAGGAGGAATTTGCTGCAACTCAGATCTGAAATCTCGATTTTCTCTTTCAAGATCTCTATTTTGCATTAACATCTGATTAAGACACATTTGTAGGTATGGGATGTATTTTTATTATCTTTGAATCCATGATGTACACTCATTACAATATACAGATTCATGATTTGGGAGAGGTTGCTTGTAGCCTGAGTCTGTGGTCTTTTCCTGTGCCATCAAATTCTTTAAATCACTATGGATTCCTGGGAATCCCTCATATTTCTAGAGGAATAGAGTTAAGTTTGAAACTAAATCATATTGAGGATGATCATCCATGTCTACATTCGGGCTTACACTCTTGACAGAGTCCAAGTCTTCTATTATAATTGTTGGAACATGATTACCCCCTTGTTTATGTTTGTTCTTTGTCATTCTTTACAAGATTCATTCACTTCTTTTATTTCTAAAATCAGTATCACAGACATCTTTCCTAATTTGTTTTCCCTGGCCTTTAAATTTGTCATTGACTAATGGTATCAAAGGCTGTGAGTGTCCAACAACATTTAATGACTCATCCCTTAAACGACTGAGGACCTCTTCTATGGGTTTCTTCGGCATAAACTCATGTATTTTGGATGCAATCCTAGTTATAGAATGAATATTGGCTTGATCATCGAGTAGGATGACAGAGTCATTTTGGACTTGAACTTCAATTCAAAAATCATTAAGAGAATTAGATGAAATATTTAGAGAAATGGGTTCCTCAGTACCCTGAGTTAAGTCGGTGGCGGAATCAATTTGCAGGGGTAAGAATCAATTTCTCACAAGAAAATCTTGCCAGGTATCTCCTGCACTAAACAAATGAAAATTGACCAAAATGTGAATTAAACCATGGTGAAATAAGCTAGACTCAAGGTCGTGGTTAGGCCTTTGATAAAATTTTGACATCTTTCACGGGATCTTAAGCAAATAAAATGGCACATTCAAACTAAATCCTTGAAAAACCATTAACAGAGGTGTTGGCGATGGAAGTCACTCCTGGATTGCTATCAGGAGCAGATCCCAACGCCCATCGGTTTTATGTCACGGTTCGTTTATAGATGGGGTGACCAAATGGAATCCAACTCAAAATGATATCATTCCAACTCCAAACTAGGCCAGACATGCATAGGTGGGTGAGGTCTTATATAAACTTCAGACAGTGAGTTGTAGTAAAGGGTGAACAGATGGAAGACTTATATGGGAAGAGTGCGAAGGTCTGTTACAAATGACAAGTTCCTAATAGACTGTAGAAGAAGGCATCCAAATGCAAGGTCTTATTGCACTTAAACACAGAAAACCAGAGAATACAATAATGCAACGATAAATCATTTATCATAACAGAACTGCAATGATTCGTGCGACTCAGTCAACCACGAACTCTCTAAGCATGAGACGAAAATTAGATGGAGCAAGAAAAATTGTCTGTCATAAACAAGATATCTCAGATACAGATGCATATCCAACAAACTAGGATGTCTGTTAAACTTTACAGTAGGGAGATCTACTCTACCATCTATTCCTTACAAAATACAAAGACTGAGCCTATATACTCAGAGAAAAATGCCTAGCAGAGGTGTGCCCAGTTGCCCAAGGCTTGGTGTCCCTTCAGTCAAACTCATACTGATATTCTTTGTCGGACACTACCTTAACTGCGCATGGCTCCCGCAGGGGGAGTAGCTGAATCAGTAAATGCCGAATTAGCATGTGCAGACCTCCTCCGGCTAGTCAAGGACTCGACATGGATTTTCTGAAAGAATGGGTACATAGGACCCTCTCGAGTGGACCACTTACCAGACCCTCCATACTTCACACTTAATGAATGAAGAGAGGTTTCAACCACCCCTTCCTACTTTCATTTACTCCAAGCGAAGACCAGGATCTAGGTCGGGTCCGATGGCAACTGGAGGTCATGACGGGCCTCCCTGTGACTGAAACCCAACACCTTTGGCCCCTTTCGCACAGCTATTTTCTTTCCCCAGTGAACATGGGCTGTGACCCTGTGTAAATTGTTTCCTCGATTTCTGATTCTCCGATGCACCTTATGCGCTAGCCCATCCGAGCTATACAATGGTCCATGTGACATGCTACCATATGACCGTAGCCATATAGCTTTCCATCAGGGTTTCGGGGTTTGCGACGTCAATGTGCACACATCCTCCGGACTCGCGATTCTCCGATGAACTGAACCCCGACTCTCCTCCTCTGCACACTAGGTCTTAACCCCGATGCAACTTCTCGAGATCTAATGGTTGACGGGATTTCGTCAATCTCCTCTGTAAGATTCTGACTGTCGATTTGCTTTGAGGATGGTTCTCGACTGTTGAAGACAAAACTTTGCCCGCTCACTTGCTTGACTTGCTGCTACAAAATGGGATTCTCTTCTGTGCACTGTGCTTGGGCAGTTATCACGCAATCCTACAGATCTGAATTCTCTCGAACCCAAGGCCAGAATTATCACTAACATTAGGCTCCATGGGGGATAGAGTCGTCCCTGTGATGCTCTAAGAACTTTTTCCGCAGCTTCAGTGCCTTGCTATTGTGCTATGGAGTCACTTATTAGGCCGAAAACATACAAAAAGAAACAAAACAAAGAACTAAAAGACAATATTTACAAACAGAGGAGCCGTCTAAGCCTCAAATAAAACATTTTTTCAGAAAATGCTCATTCACTGGGCTGTTGAAAACCTCTTCACCCTCCAGATCCTGCAACCCATAGGTGTTGTTGGAGAAAATCTCAGAGATTTTAAAGGGGCTGATCCAGAGGGTGTCGAACTTGTTGTGCTTTCCTTTATCCTGTCTGGGTGCGTCCCACTTAAATACCAAGTCCCCGATCTCGAACTCCTTTTTCCTAACCTTCCTGTCAAAAGCCTGCTTGATCTTCTGCTGATGAATGTAAGTTGCGTCTCTCACTTGTTCTCTGCTCTGCTACGCTTCCACTATCTAATGAATTCTTCTGATCATATGATATGGTTCTCCCTCATAGTCTTGAAAGAACTTCACCACAGGTAAGGCGAGCTGGGTAGGGAAAACCACCTCTACTCCGTAGACTAGCTGAAATGGTGAGGTGCCCGGAGACTTCTTCATCGTGACATGATCGGCCCACAGAGAAAACTTCAACTTTGAATCCCAGGCTCTTTTTTTATCCTCTAACAATCTTTTGATGATCTTTATCAGGCTTTTGTTAGAGGATTCCACTAAACCATTTCCCTGGGGATAGTAGGGGGTGGAGTGAACTAGCGAGATCTGGAACTACTCACAGAAATTAATTAGAGGCTCAGATTTGAAAGAAGCAGCATTATCGGTAACGATTCTGCTGGGATAGCCAAATCGGACTATGATATCCTCCAGGAAGATGATAATTACTTTGTGTGATGCGCTTCTAGTGGGGACAACTTCTATCCACTTGGTGAAATAATCTATTGTAGTCAAGATCCATCTGTGTTGACTACTTGAGGGAGGATGAATTTCTCCAATGAAGTCCAACCCCCACTGCTGAAAAGGTGCCGAAGCTACTATGGGTTTCAATGGCAGCGACTTGTGTTGTTGCTTTCCTGAGAACTTTTGACATTTGGTGCAAGCTGTGATCTCCCTGAAAACATCGAAGAATAAAGTGGGCCAGTAATACCCAGCTCGGAGTATCTTGTGGGCTGTGGTCTTCCAGAAATGATGACCTCCGCAAAGGCCGCTATGAAAATCAAACGTAACCTTCTGGGCCTCCTGTGGGTCTAGGAATCTCAGAAATACCCCTAGAGGGTATTTCCAGTACAAGGTTTGGTCAATGAGGCAATACCTGACCGCCTTGAGCTTAAGATCCCTCGCTTTACTTTTTCCCATTCCATCGGGGGGCTTTAACTCCTGCAGAAAATACAGAATGTCACGATACCAGGCACATTCTGCCAGCGATAAGCCATCTTGAGATCCTTGGCTGGGCGATTCAGCTTGCTGAGATCCTAGGTGAGTACCGATGAAACTAACTCCCAAGGCTTCGTATTTGGATTCAGCCAGTAGCTTGGCTAAACCTTGCCCCTTAGCCAAATTGGTGGGTTTTATTTCTAGGTCAAATTCCAGAATTTTTGCGATCCATCGGCCTCTTTTCCCATCTATGTCAAACTACACAAGGATGTCCTTCACGGAAGCTGAAGGAACATATGCTATGATCTTTGAGTGCAAGACATAGACTCTAAAAGCTTTGAGGGCTTTCACCAAGGCATAAGCCTGCTTCTCCATGATCTCGTACTGGAGTTCTGCATCTCTCAATGCCTTGCTAAAGAAGGTGATGGGCTGCTCACACCCTTCCTCATTTTTCTGCAATAAGACCGTCACCACTATATCAAAATAAGCAAAGGAGAAAAGTAGGAACTCTTTGGAATAGTCGGGACTGATAAGCACAGGTGCCTCAGTCAATGCCCTTTTTATTTGGTCAAAAAAGGCCCTAGGCTCAGCGGTCCATTTCACTTCGTTTCCCTTCCGAAGCATGGCCGTGATGTGTTTCACTAGCTTGGATATGGCCGTGATGTGTTTTCCCCAAAAAGGCCTGAACCTCTTTTTTAGACCTGGGAAGTGACAAGGCTTGAATTGCCTCCACCCTGCTGGGATTAATTCTCACCCCTGCTATCGATACTATATGTCCCAATAACTTCCCCTCCTGCATAGCAAACAGGGATTTCTTGGGATTCAGGGAAAGTCCAAACCTCTGGCACTTCGAGAAAACTCTCCTTAAGTGGCAGCGGTGCTCCTTATCAGACCTGGAGAAGACCGTGATGTCGTCTAGGTAGATCACTACAAACTGGTCTTTTTCTCTGATGAAGGCTATATCCATGGCTCGCTGAAATGTTGCTCCTACATTCATTAGCACGAATGGCATTTTGGCATACATGAATGTACCCCAAGGAGTGGTGAAGGTCGTCTTCTCCCTGTCCTCAGGCATGACCGATATCTGATTATAGCCAGAAAACCCATCGATCATGGATATCCTAGAGGCACCAATTACCCTCTGCAGTATGTATTCCATCTTAGGTAGGGGGTAATTGTCTTTCTTTGAGCTTTTGTTGAGATTCCTGAAATCAACGCAGAGTCTGATTTCTCCACTCTTCTTCCTTACTGGGACCAAATTGGCCACCCATTCAGAATATCTCAAGGGGACAATAATTTTGGCATCTAACAATTTCTTCACTTCTTTCTCCATGACAGGTAGCAACATGGGGTTTATCTGTCTCATCTTCTGTCTAAATGGTTTAGCCTCTTCCTTTAGTGGTATCTTGTGCTCAATGACAGATGTTTCATAGATCTTGAGGTCTTCATACGTCCATGAAAACACATCATCGAACTCCTTTAGCAACTCAGTATATTCGGCCTTCTGTTCTCTAGTCAAACTGCTTGATAATTTGACAAACCTGGGCTCCTCCGGCGTGCCAATGTTGCATTCAGTTGTCTCAGTATCTGCATTTGAGACCCTACCCTTTACTGGAACATCATTCCCATCGAACAATCTTTCTAAAAGGACAAGTCCTCTCGGAATGTGATTACTGGGCAGCTGAATGATCTGATGATTAGCGATTTTATTTAAAAACTCCTTAGGACGAGGGTCACCTTCCAAATCAGGATCTTGGTCAATATGCAATGTAGAAAATTCGTCCACTAATTGGAGAAACCTTTCGAGTTCAGAATCATCCTCGAACACCTTCCAATGCTTGACATTGTCTGGCACTGAGGGCCTATATCTTATCTCAACACCATTTTTTACCATAGGCGGCAGAGGAAATTTGAGCAAACTAGCTGAGACAGCTAAACAATCGGCCAAAGTATTTTCTCCCCTCAGAATGAAAGAAATGTTAAAAGCCAAGAAGAAATTATCAATAAGGTCCCATACTTCATTCTGATAATTCATGAGCTAGGGATTATGGGCACGATAAGCATTCCTTACCTGCTGAATAATCAACTCAGCATCTCCGAATATTGCCATTTCTTCAATTCCCATTTCCTTTGCGGCCCTCATACCTAGAACAAGAGCTTCATACTCTACCACGTTGTTGGTGACTTCGAATTCCAGCTTGTATGACAGGGATATGACTTATTGAAAAGGTGATATGAAAACCACTCTAGCGCTAGCTCCTTCGCTAGAAGAAGCTCCGTCAAAAAACATCTTCCACACAGAGGAGCTTTGGGGGGAAATCGGGTGATCGAGGCTGGGGTATTTTTTGTTTAATAAAGAGATTTCAGGGGCATCGGTAAGCTACAGTAAACTAGACCCCAAGTCGATGTCAAGTGCAAACATGGGGTGATTGGTAGGGTTTGCTTCATCACTGACAATATAGGTCAGTTGGGCTTCTCTGTATAATCTCCTTTGTTCCCCTCCAAAGACCGGAATGGTGGCATATGTGAGATCCATCTGCAATGTCCCTCCAAGATTTTTGATCCATGATCTAGACAGCAGCATACCCATATTATGGGGGACATCGGCTACCACAATATCCATGACCACACTTTTCATGGGCAGCTGAAACAGGGAAACCACCAGGTCTTTGATGACTCCTAGACACTACACTCTACTTGAATCAAAAGAGTATAAATCATGATAGGCCCGGGTCACTTCTAATCCCATCTCTTCCATTACTATTTTGGGCATAAGTTTATGGGAAGCCCCCAAGTCCATGAGACAGTTATGCAACACTTTATCATGTATATTCAGGGAAGTGTAGAAGGGAGGGGATGAATCATCTCTATCCTCTACCATGGGCTCTAAGATGACTACAGGCTTTTCATATTGAAGGTTTATTGAGTCAGAGGGGGGTTGGGGGGAATCAGATTGCAGTAACTTGGAGATGGACCTCTTGAAGTCTTCATTTTTAACTAGCTCAGAGAGAGGTACAGGAATCCTAATCTTCTGAATCTCATGCTCAAAATTGAAGGAGGGGGGAGGTTTAGGAGCTTCTCTTACCTTAGTGACAGGCTCTTTGGCTGTTGGCGAAGCGCTCTGAGTCTTCTTTTCTTTAGTAGTGGTTGTTGCAGGTTTGATAGGCCTATCTGCTATGAGGGTCTGGTCTGGGTTGTCAAAGTCTCCTTCTTTCCTTCTTGATCTGAGGTTATATCTGTTAGAAGTGTGACAGACCCTCTGCTCTTTCCCCAACTCATGAATTTGAGAATTCATCAGTGACTCTTCATATGTGGACTGCGTCAAATGAGGAAAAGGGGGATCTTTCTCAATACAGTGAATTTCAGGGCCAAACTCGTCTATCTCCTCTCTCTCCTCATGATCTACTAGGTTATTTTGGAGAGGGGCTTGAACCCTTTGATCTTCTCTTTCCTTTCCCCTTTGTTCCCTCAGGAAAACCTGAGGCATATTGTTAGCAGGTCGTCCGAAACCTCTATTATCATTGTTTTGGGGATTTCTGTACATGGGCTTCCCTTCTACTTCCAACCTTTCTATCTTGTCAGCAATCGATTTTATTGCTCTAGTTGTCTCATCTATCTGATGGGGTAGGGGAGAGGAACTAGATGAGGAAGCTTCAGGCCTGTTCTTGGATGTACTTCTATCACCTGTGTTTCTAAGCCGATTGACAGCCAATATGTTAGATTCTACCTCCACGGCTACATCCTGCATGTGGGCCAGCGTAGCAGCTCTTCTCTCTCTCAGTAGTAGGCAGAAATCAGGATCAAAGGCGTTGGAGTAAGTGATCATTGCAGAAGCTTCGGAGGGTTTTATCTCAGCAGGGATTCTGTTGTACATTTTATTAAATCTCTTGGAGAAGTCAGAAACAAACTCTCCTTCCTTTCTTTTCAACAACCCAAACTCTGTCATGTAATACATGAAGTCTTTTTTATCTCCCCACTGTCTCAAAAAGGCATTATCTAAAGCTCTGATCCCATCAATAGATCTAGGAGGCAGGGCCCTAAACCATTTTCTAGCCTCTCCTTGAAGACTATGGACAAAAATCCTCATCCATACGTCTGTATGCATGATAACATTATCATCCGTGAAAGTGTAAAAGGATGCTAGGTGCTCTTCAACAGTTATATCCCCCTCGCCTGTAAAGTTGGGCAGTTGTTTAAGGTATCCTTCTGCTGGGAGGGCATTGAGAAGTTGTGGTAATACAAGAGGAGCGTACCTAGCGGCTATGATGACCTCTATTTCGGTCATAGGAGGATTTTCTCTGGCCATAGGAATATTAGGTGGAGGAGAACTCGGAGGAGAAGGAGTTCATGAAGGAGCTACTAGGAATGAATCTCGGAGTGGGGTGGGAAACAAGAGATGATCTACGGAGAAGGCTAACGAGCTCAAGTCAGCAGGTGCTCTTCTTTGTGCAGGAGTGGGGAAATCTTCTATGGTCGTGGGTCTATGCGAAGGTATAGCTTCAAAGGAGAGGGGAGTGACAAGGATTTCTTCCTCCAATCCTAGACCAGGAGGGGAAAACTCAATAGGAACACTCCCAAAATTTAGGAAATGGGAAACTTGTGAAGGGGGTCTATCAAGAAACTGAGGGGGAGAAAATGGAGTTCTTACAGAAGGAGATGGCAGATTACCTGTTTCGGTGGTGGAAGCTTCTTCTCCAGGGGCCTTTCCTTTTCTGAGAACCACCTCTTGATCAGTTTTAGGTGTAGCTAGGGGCAGCTATGGATGAGACCGCGTGTGTCTGCCTCTGAAAGACACAATTGATAGAGCAGGTTCTCCCCAGCGGAGTCGTCACAATGGAGTCGCCAGGTGCACAACAACAATCTCAATAGTCTTGATATCTGATGCACCTTCAGAAACAGCTAATCGTTGTCGTTCAATCCTGGGGAAAATATTCAACTTCGTCCTCGGCAACGATGCCAAAAATGTTGGCGACAGAAGTCACTCCTGGATTGCCATCAGAAGTAGAGCCCGACGCCCATCAGTTTTATGTCATGGTTCATTTATATATGGGGTGACCGAATGGAAGCCAACTCAAAACGATATCATTCCAACTCCAAACTAGGCTAGGCATGCATAGGTGGGTGAGGTCTTATATAAACTTCAGACAGTGAGTTGTAGTAAAGGGTGAACAGACGAAAGACTTATATGGGAAGAGTGCGAAGGTCTGTTACAAACGAAAAGTTCCTAACAGACTGTAGAAGAAGGCATCCAAACGCAAGGTCTTCTTGCACTTAAACATAGAAAACTAGAGAATACAATAATGCAACGATAAATCATTTATCATAACAGAACTGCAATGATTCACGTGACTCAGCCAATCACGAACTCTCTAAGCATGAGACGAAAATTAGATGGAGCGAGAAAAACTGTCTGTCATAAACAAGATATCTCAGATATAGATGCATATCCAACAAACTAGAATGTCTGTTAAACTTTACAGTAGGGAGCTCTGCTCTACCATCGATTCCTTACAAAATACAAAGACTGAGCCTATATACTCAGAGAAAAATGCCTAGCAGAGGCGTGCCTAGTCACCCAAGGCTTGGTGTCCCTTCAATCAAACTCATACTGATATTCTTTGTCGGACACCACCTTAACTGCGCATGGCTCCCGCAGGGGGAGTAGCTGAATCAGTAAATGCCGAATTAGTGTGTGCAGACCTCCTCCGGCTAGTCGAGGACTCGGCATGGCCTTTCTGAAAGAATGGGTACACAGGACCCTCTCGAGCGGACCGCTTACCAGACCCTCCATACTTCACACTTAATGAATGAAGAGAGGTTTCAACCACCCCTTCCTTCTTTCATTTACTCCAAGCAAAGACCAGGATCGAGGTCTGGTCCGATGGTAACTAGAGGTCGTGACGGGCCTCCCTGTGACTGAAACCAAATGCCTTTGGCCCCTTTCGCGGCTCTTTTCTTTCCCCAGTGACCATGGGTTGTGACCCTGCGTAAATTGTTTCCCTGATTTTCGATTCTCTGATGCACCTTATGCGCTAGGCCATCCGAGCTATACAATGGTCCATGTGACCTGCTACCATATGACCGTAGCCATATAGCTTTCCATCGGGGTTTCAGGGTTTGCAATGTCAATGTGCACGCATCCTCTGGACTTGCGATTCTTCGATGAATTGAACCCCGACTCTCCTCCTCTACACACTAGGGCTTAACCCCGGTGCAACTTCTCGAGATCTAACTGCTGACGGGATTTCGTTGATCTCCTCTGTAAGATTCTTACCATCGATTTTTTTTTAGGATGGTTCTCGACTACTGAAGACAAAACTTTTCTCGCTCGCTTGCTTGACTTGCTGCTACAAAATGGGATTCTCTTCTGTGGGCTGCACTTGGGCAGTTATCGTGCAATCCTACAGATCTGAATGCTCTCTAACCCAAGGCCAGAATTATCGCTAAGAAGAGGTATGTGGCATAAGAACACTAACCCATAATTCCCTTCACAAGTGACAAATTGCTTTATGATCAACAATAAACCATGCGAATAAGTTTTAAACAATTCTATCGGCATACCTTTTACATGGTAGTGTTATTTACTTGATACCAACAGAGAATGCTAGGGAATGTTGGTTACTTTTATGTTTTTGAACCATTGATCACCTTCCTGAGATAAACCATTCTCCTTAGCTATGAATTCTTCAGTAACCTGCACCTAAATATCACCTATTTTGGCCCTAGTTCCATAGAATGTCTTGGAAAAAGTTCAAGAAACCTCTATATTAAAACCATCGAAGGATTGGATAAACTTTACCCAACCGAACTGAACCATGCTATCCACCATGTCAGCATGAGACAACAAATATTGTGAGCCATTTGACTCCATCCTAACTATGGGGGCCATGAGCTCGTAGGTGGTGGACCAAAAGAAACGAAGACAATGTTTATCAAAAGAAAAACCTTGTGCTTGCAACAACCCGAACCCATAAATAGTTGAAGAGATTGATCTGGCATACATTGTGATAAACTGGAATCTAAGGAATTGAGGTGGTGCTACCATTATTTACCACTTTGAGTTTTGATTAACTTTGAAAGCTAGAGGAAAAAAATTGCAAAGCCACTAAACTCACGAAACCCTCGTTACTTGCCACGAATGACTAACTCGAAATCAAGAACATCATCACACTTGTAGGGTAATAATTCAAAGGAAAACTAATCGATCATTTTATTACATCAACATTACTTAGCATCGTATTTTGATATGAGAGTGGAAAGTGTTAGGATATGCACTTAGGCTATTCAGAGAGGAGAGATTTTAATAGAACCAAATTCCACCATGAGTTTTAACTAGGTTGTAGTCTTAGGTTTGATTAAGTCAAAATGATCACACATATTTTGTATCGGGGCCAATTCTCCTTTAGGTTGTAAGTTATGTTTGGATTTTTTTTAAAAATAATTCATATGGCCATCAATAAAACCCAGTTCAAATATTTTGACTTAGAGTTTCAATTGAAGAGAACAAACAATGACCTTTAACCTATGCAAAGGGATATTTCCACAAGAGTTTAGTCAACGATCTGTAAGAAAAGGAGAACCTCAATTTCATGCTTTACAGTCATGAAATTGAAATAGAGAAAACACGATAAATAAATGTTAACTACAAAATCACACAAACATTACAAATCCAAATATGACTAATTAACAATAATACTCAAACCTAAGAAACACAATTAGTATGACATGTAAAGACATACTAGGCAGTGAGCATAAGAAACAATTTTGTATTTCAAAAGTCAATGAGACACAAAACGAGATAGTGGTTGGGCTGCCAACAATGCCGACACACTGGGTAAAGTAGTTATTTGTGATATATCAAATTTTCATCTTACGAAAGAAGAATAAGACTTGGATATAGTTTTAAGTTGCTTTGAAACAAATCCACTTTAAGATCAAATAATATTAAGATTAACTCAGATTTAAAAAATAAAAATAAAAATTGCCACGATTATAATGAGAAGAAAAGAAAAGGAATGATTTTATAGAGGACTATAACCAGAAGGTGTGTTTTGATCAAAGGGTAATGATGTCTAAAAAAAATTACTTCAATACCATTGACAGAGGCACTTCTACCAATAGGCATTCATAGCCTCGACATAGATGTCATTTAACCCACTCAAGTACTTTGATCCCATCCAATAGTTGTTTATTCATGACATATATACTCCCGTAGAAAGTTGACTTATAAGAACATACATGCGATCTCTTAAACCCGACATTGCTTCTCTTCCAGCAGGCCTGCTTAGTACCCCGATGAAGTTTCCTTGGTATCATGAGTGCATTTACCCACTGCCAATGGGCATGTTCAGTACCCTGGCGGGTTTACACACATTCCCCACACTTAAGTCCTTTCAACCCTATTATGTCAGTTATAATGATATAATCTAGAGACTTTAAAAATGACAAAGAGAGCGGGGTGATACTAGAGATTGATTATAGGACAGGTATATTGTTTCTCACCATTTATTTTCTTTCAAAACTGGAAGTTTTATCATGGTTTAGATATTTTAGATTTCAACTAATAAATCACCTAGAGGATGGGGAAGTGCTTAAAAGTGATCTTTCAAGAATAGGGACGGTGTAAAAAGTCTAAAGATAATCATAATTCCCAAATATCTCAACACGTTTTAGGGATAATACTCTGACAAAGACTGTTCAGGATTTCATAGTACTCAATTGATCAATTATCTGAGTTGAACCTTAGTATTAGAAACTATTTGAACTATTTCAAATTACTTTCCAATTATAAGTCTTGAAACAAACGTTCCCTTTGACAATTGTTCTTGGATCATAAATGATTCAATAAGACAAAAAGAAATAGAAAATTTCAAACACAACAATCAAAGAAAAAAAAATTGTATAGTACATGGAATACTTATAGAGCGTTCGATCTTATCTAATCAAGCAAAATACTTTTTGAGGGCTTTCCCATTCATTGGAAAAGTGTCTAGTTTCCCTTATACGTTTTGCAGACGAAGGATCTAGGACCCAATTTTTCTGTAATAACGAATGGTCCCAACCATAGATTTTGAAACTTGATGTGTTCCCCTTTATCCTCATTTTCTTTATCCCACCTGAGGACTAGATCTCCTAAGTTGAAGTTTCTATAGGAGGATGAACTTGCGTCAAACCAATGTTTAATGATCTGTTGATGTTGATCTATTTTTTTCTTAGCTTGCATTTTGGTTTCTTCAAGTTTAAGTAAAGTGTTTATTCGACCTTCCAAGGAAGGAAACTCTTCTTCTTGAACCCTCTGAGATAACTGGAGTGACGGTAACAAGACATTGGGAGGAAGGATAGATTCTCTTCCATACCAAAGGAAGAAAGTGGAATTACTGATGGATGTTGTTGGGGCTCAGAAATGTCCTATTCTCATCCACCTTTCCCTTCATCATTCTCCACATTTCATCACCCCATTAACCTTTCATGATATCATTTCCATAAATATACTTGGGTTTCACCTTATTGTTATCCACTTTATTCATTTTAGTATTTAAAAGTAATTTGTGATTAAATGTTAGAAAATCAACATGTTTTCATATATATCTCAAATATGTGTGAGCTTTGTAATGTGTAGGAATATGTGAAGGATTAATTCAAAGGACTTCTCGAATACTTCCTCCACCATTTCAATATTTGAGGAGATAATTCAATCCCATTCCAAGGAGAAGATCATGGATATTTGGTTGGAATATCTTATCTAAGATATATGAGAGATATGTGTGAGGATTTAAAGGGATTATATTTTGTAATAATGGGAATAGGTTGAGAGAAAAATGGATCTGTAATAATGAGATTGTTATCTTATCTTCAAGGCTCTCATGTATAAAAGAGAGTGCTCTCTCTTCATGAGGATTCAAGTAGAAGAGGAATTAGAGGTTTCAGTTAGATTATGTAATTAGAATCAGAGTAGTCATTAGGATTCGAAAGAGAAAGGGATTCTTAGCTTTGATTCATGGTTTTGGTTTTCATGCTTTCATTATTATGTTATGAAGATTGATTTGGTTATTTTAATATAGTATTGCTTCATTGCTGTGGGCTCACATATTTTGTTGTTTCATTCAATTCTTCACATGTTGTACTTTCTTTTCCTTCATGTAGTTCTCCATTTCTAGATTAATTCCTTCACGCAATTTCTCATTCCTAGATTAATTTCATTTATGCAACTAGATTAATTCAATTCCAAGTCGTGTGTTAGATTAATGATTATATTCCAGTCATGTGTTAGATTAATGATTCAATTCCAGTTGTAGCTTAAACATTATATTATATTAGTTTCGCTTCAATCTTGCATATACTTTGCATGTGCTTCGTCAATTTACGACCCCGGGGTTGACAAATTAGATAGTTGGGTGAATACTACAATGCAATTAATTCAACATTAGTTCGGCCCAATGTAATAATTGTCTTTCCTTTTGCAAGTCGTGTTGTTCCTTTGAATAGAACAATTTCCGTTCCCTTTATGATTGTTGTTCCTTTACAGGTGTTGCATCTCTGGAGGCTGGGTATTGAAAACGAAAGCTAAGAACCTACGTAGGCGACAAGTAAAACGCTTGTGCCAGCACCTACCTTTGGTTGATGCATAGAGGTTGTTTTTAGGACATATTTAGAGCCCAGTAGATTCTTTAGGAGTAACCCTATCATCCCATACTGTATTATACAGAGCAATGTGCCAATTTTTATGATTATTCGACACTGTTCTTTTCAAGATTTTAATCAAATTTTTGTTCTTTGATTCAGCCAGGCCATTTCCCTGGGGTAGTAACTGGAAGAAAATTTTAACTTGACTCCTTTTTATAAAGAAAAAACATTCATGTCCAATGAGGAAAAATAAGAAGCATTGTCGAAAACTAGACATTCTGGTATCCCAAAACGTGTGATGATATGAGAGTTTAAGAATGAAATCACCTTATTAGTGTTGACTACTCCTGAAGCCATGGCTTCAAACCACCTGGTAAAGTAATATGTTGTCGTGAGAATGTACTTGTGTTGCTATGAAGAGGATGGGTTAATTATCCCTATGATATCCAGACCACATTGCTAGAATGGTGTATCATTTGTAACAGGCTGCAAAGGGAATGCAACTTTCTTGACTCTTCCTACAGCCTTTTGACATATTGTGCATTTGCGGGACATGGAATGAGCATATTTAATAGCGTGGGAAAATATTACCTAGATCTAAGGACTTTGTGAGCGGTTGTTTCACCGCCAAAGTGACCTCCGACATCGCCTGAATGTAATTCAGTCAATACTTTTTCATATTCTTCCTTCTCTAGGCAACGCAACAATACACCATCAAAACATTTTATGAAAAACACATCATTAATTAATTGAAAAGGTGTAGATTTGAGTCTTAGTGCTCTTTTGTTTTTGGGATTATTATTTTGAGGGGTTGTTCCATGTGTCATATAAAACTTAACATCATTATACCAGGAATTTGGCATGGTTTGTGCACAACAGACTTGTGTTTCATGATGCAATGTCTCATCTGGTACTACTAGTTCATTGTCAGGAAGATTAATTGAATCAACCACTAATTTGCATAGACCTTGACCCCTATCAATTTGTGTTGGCTTGATTTAGAGATCATATTCTTGAAGAGAGGTCATCCAGTGGGCCCTCTTTTCCCCAATCTCTTTTTGAACTAATAAATTTCTCACTGTGAGGTAAGGGACAATGACTTTAGTTCTAGATTTCAAGAGATAAGATCTAAAGTGTTTTGCTGCTTTAAAAAAAACAAAGGCTTGCTGATCAATTACGAGATAATTTAATTATGCTCCTTTAAAAGCAGAACTCATAAATGAAATGGGGATTTCATTATTATCATTGTTTTTTCTAGGTGAGTACAACAACATATGATTGATCTGACGCGAATGTATAAAGAGTAAAATCTTTGGAAAAAACAGGACTCATCAAGGATGGAGCTTTTGTTATAGATTTTCCGATGGAATTAAAAGTCAAGTTTTCTTGTGATCCCCACCTAAAGAGAGTGTCCTTTTTTATCATACTTTGTAGTGGTCTAACCATCTCAAAAAAACTAGAAACAAAATGTCTGACAAAATTTATTTTACCAAGAAAATATTGCATGCCCTTTTTGGACAATGGCGAAGAAAGATTAGTTATGGCTTGAGTACATTCAGGGTCTATCATCATTCCATCATTTGATACTATGAAGCCAAGCAACTTTCCCTGATCAACAACAAAAATTGATTTCTTGGGGTTTAATGAAATACCATACTTCTGACAACGTTCTAACACACTTCTAAGATGAGATAAGTGATCCTTTTTATTCTTCAAAAAGATGGTAAAATCATCTAAGTAAACAACCACTGATTGATTTATAAGCTGACGAAAAGAAATGTCCATTTCCTTTTGGAAAGTGGCCCCAGCATTAATTAGTACGAAAGTCATTTTGCAATAAGCATAAGTGCCCCAAGGGGTCCAGAATGTAGTTTTAAGTTGATATGATGGGGAAATTAGGACCTGGTTGTATGTCGAGAAACCATCCAATAAGGATAGCCTTTCAGAACCTTATACCTATTGTAAGATCTGTTCCATGGGAGGAACGAGATAGTTTTATTTATCAGAGGCTCTATTTAAGTTGCGGAAATTGAAATAGAGTCGTATTTCTCAATTCTTGTCTTACCGGGACTAAATTAGATACCCATTGGGTGTGACTAAAAGGTAAGATGATATTGGCTGTTAATAGCTTGTTCAATTCCTTTTTGACCGTGGGTTATAGCTTTGGATGCATCTTTCTCAGTTTTTGTTGAAATGGTTTGGATTGAGGCTTCATGGGGATTACATATTGTATTATATTTGGATCAAACATTTTCAAATCATCATATGTCCAAGTGAATACATATTTAAATTATTTAAACAATTTAATAAATGAAGATCTTTCTTGTTGAGTACACCCTTTGACCAAATTAATGTTTTGTGGGTTATCCTACGTTCCTAAATTTATAGTTTCATATTGCAGCGAGGAACTATTTGTTTTGTAGTTAACCACTTCCCTAAATTTATCATGTAAATCATAAAAAAAATTCTAATCTAATGACATATATAGGGATAGAGTTTACCATGTCAGATGATCTTTCAGCCAAACAAGGATCGGATATTACCGAAATATTGCAGAGATTTTCACCATGAGTGTTTTCATCAATTATAGCATCTTGAAAAGTGTCTTCCATATACAAAAACTTTATGATCTGTTGATCATCGTTGAACACCTGCCAATTGGTGATATTGTCTTGAATTGACAGACTGAACATTTATTCAATAGAAAATGAATTAGGAGAGAAGCCTTCAATGAGTAATAATTTTGATGCCACATTTTCCAACAAATCTACTTAAGAATTACTAGATCTAGGAATAAAACTTCTGTTAAAAGTAAGAAATTTATTAATCAAGTTCCACACCTTGGTCTGGTAGCTTTTTAGGTGAACAGATAGACATTCGATAGTATTTTTCACCCATTTGACTATAATTTCGGAATCTTCGAATGCCAGTAGACATTGGACATCAAGGTCAACGGATTTCTTGAGTCCCTGCAGGAGAGCTTCATATTCTATCATATTATTTGTACAATTGAATTCTAATATACAATAAATTAATGTCTTATTACCTTTAGGGTCTATCAATAAACAACCAGCACTGACTACTTCACATGATTTTGACCCATCAAAGTATACAGACCAAATTTCATCATTCTCCAAACTATTTATAATATTTACATCATTTTTACGGGTTGATACCCAAGTGCAAACTGATATATCAAATTGTTGATTCGGGTTTGCAATAGTAGATAGTTTGGCCACAAATTTCCCAAATAATCTGTTCATACCTTGACCTTCTAATGCATTTACATTGGGAACAAAAGGTTCATTTGAATCATTCAAATCTGTAATAGTGTATTTCATATAGTGTTCCCTGTTAATTCTAAGCTTGTTTGGCTAACCATTTACTGGTAACCATAATTGAGACCAATCTGTGGAAAAATAACCATGTAGTTTCTCAGACCAATCTCTGCTTAGGAACATGCCATATACCTATGGAATATCATCGACTACTATGTCAATTACCTGGTGCACTTTTGGGCTAGATAATAATCTGATCAATACATCTTTAAGCTCAGTGACCACTGTGACATTAGTTTTGTCCAGCTGAATGATTTTCAAATCAGAAGGTTTAACATCAACGTTGATCTTTTGACAAACCGATAAAGGAATCACATTCGATGAAGCCCCAGAATCCACCATACAATTATGCACATTTCTATTGAAGATTTCAAATGTTAACAAAAATGGTGGTACATTTTTTTGTGGTGTGGGGGAAGAAATCTGTTGATTTTTATCAGCTGTATCCAAGGCTATTTTATATAGATTTCCTATGCTTCTATCTGGAGTATCCTTCTTTTTATTATGGCCTTCATGTACTTTTTTGTCTACAACATCCTTTATGTTATTAATGTTATTTTCTGTCGAGTTTTTGTCTAGAGGATCTTTCTTTTTACTGTTATCGGCTATGCTTCGTAGCATTTTTTTTTGGATGGGAGGAAACTTAAGAAACTCATAAATAGATATATTTTCTTTTAATCTCTTAATATCCTCAATAGGATTATAGTCTAAATCAAACAAAGAAGAATTTTTTGTTGTTTCAACCTGTCTTGATTTTTTTGATATTGTATTCTTATTTGCTTCAGGTGCAGATTTGTTTTGATATTTAGACTGAATTTTACTACAAGTATTATAAGGATGTTGGTTATTATGGATAGTTTCGAAGTTAGCTTGAAAAATACTATCCGAAAGATTCCTAAAAACTAGGGGAGATGAGTATCCTTCATCAGGTGTTTCTTCATCCTCATTTACTGCATCATTTTGATGTTTTGGTGGGACAACAACAGAAATATCAGCTCTGTCCAATATGTCTTGTATATCATGGTGTAATCCTTCTAAACTCATACCTTCAGCCGGGAGGTTTGATCTATTTGGAGGGTTTGGAAGCGGTATTCTAAAAGGTGGTCAATAATTTCCTTTACTTCAAGATCCTTCCTTTGCAGATCTTTTCAAATCTATAACTTGATTATATAACTTTTGATAATCTTTCTGTAAACTCTCCAAATCCAAGGTTTCATGCTCTTTCTTATTTGAAGGAGTTCGGGTGAGAATTTCTATCTTCTTTTTAGAAGAAGAAGTTGATTCAGCTTTAGGGTTTGCATTATCGTTCATCCTAAGAATGTCCTTTTCAATGAGGACTGCCTCTTCAAAAGATTCTAATAGTGTATTTTTCTTAGACCTTTTAACCCACATAGTTGTATTATGATGTAGGTATTTATCATAGTAAGTGATAACCAAGATTTTAGTAGGCATGGAATCTGCAGGGATCTTATTTTTAAGTGTAAGGAATCTCTAATCGAATTCTTTGACTTTTTCTTTGGCATTCATATTCATGTTGGATAATTCCATAACTAGAACTTTCGAAGATTTGTCATCCTCAAACTTTTCTAAGAAGAAGGATTCAAACTTATCCCAGGGGACAATAGTTTGGGGCTATTGTGAAAAATACCATGTAGAGGCATTTCCTTCGAAGGTATATGGAAACATCCTACAAACGACATCTTCATGTTCAATGTTTCTCAGCCTAGAAACTAACATGTATTTTTTTATGTGATCCTCGGCTGATTGCTTAGAATCAGGATCAAATTTGGGTAACCATTTCTCAGGATGTTTGGGTAAAGGATGTTGATCTCCTGGTGTTGCCACAACATCTTGATCAAGCAAAGGCCTGGCAGTGTTATTTTGATTAGCCATCAAAGTTGGATTATGTGAAGTATTAGAGACTTGAGAAGATTCAGATGATGAACTTTCCTCGTCGGAGGAATATCCTCTCGAAGGAGGTGGAGAAGGACCAGGTGGTGAAGGAGGAAGTCCAGATCCCCCAACACCTAGAATGAGTGCTTCTGATGGATCAACCAAGATATCGCACAATGCGTAATTGGGTGTACTAGTGGCATAAGTATTTTCTTCTTGATTGGAAAAATCAAGGGTTCGATGTAATTGTTCACCAAACTATATCATTCTAGCCAAAGTGATTTGGGTTCTTATTATTGATTGACGGGAGTTTGGGATAATATATTGCACATCAATTTCCTGAAGAAACGGTGTTGCAGGTTCAACATGAATAATAAGCTAGGCTCTAGATGTAGTAGTTGTCTCGAGTACAACAGTAGAGTTTGAGCAACTACGAGTCACAACTGGGGAGCGATTATTAAGAGATGTCTTTCAACCTCCTTGTTCCTTTAATTTCCAGTAGGCCCTCCTTCTAGCGTCATTTATTGATGAGAATATGTGAACACACCATCAACGGGAAGGGAGGATTCATTCAGGGGTTGTCTAAGTAGCTCAAGTCATTTGAAATAACCTACCCTGATGGGTTTTATGACTCTGTTAACCGATGAAAACACTAAGTTAAACTAGGAAAAGGAAAACAAAAATAACTATCTACCTACATGAAATTAATATGTACATTCACTAATATATAAATATTGCAAGCCTTTATTTATAAAATATATATAATATGCATATATACATATACAAGGTTTATATAAAGCCTCGTGAAACTAAGTGCTTAAACAAAATTTAAGTATCAGATAAACATACAAGACTAACTACGAATACATAAAATACACACAAAAAGGAATGAATGAAAACTGTATTGATATAACTTAAATGAATAAAGCAATTTAAGTTTAAATGTTAATTCTCATTCATTCGATAAAATGAACAAACTACACTAATAAAAGACAAACTAACTTGTTATTGATCAACATCTAAAATTGAATTATAATTGTGTCTTCCTGTAGCAATATGCTCCTGCAACTTTCCTATTCAAGATAAATCTATGACAAATAGTTCCTATATTTATCACAATTAAAAAGAAAAGTCAATTTTCTCTGACGCTTCAGATCCCATTTCTAATACTAAAAGACAACTTTATGTTTGTTTAACCCTAGGTGAGGATATTAATAATCCTTTATATTAAGAAACAAAATTCTCAATTTAATAAATGGATCTGTGCAAATCCAAAATATATAAACAAATTTAATACATATTTAAGATTTTCCTCACATAAACGCAATCACATTAAATTATATGATTTTGGGAATAAGGACTAATAAAATATTGGAAATAGTAACACATAGATAATAGCAATTAATCATGCAATGATCCGGCGGACTAAAGCTATCTCAAATCGATACATAATCAAATACTTGGAGAAATATAAATCACAATACCCATATTATAAAATATGCACTGAAATATTTAACTCAGAGGTCGAAATCCTTTCTTAAAGTGTAATTCCATATTTCTCAAATAGCAATTATGTAGTCCATATCTCAAAAAAACAAATCCCTTTTTGTTGTCAAGTCTTAACCAAATATTTAAACACTAAACTGATCCATTACTCATACCCACAGGATAGAGACAGATCTTCTGAAAATAGAGTATTCAAACCAAATTCTAACTTAGGTTTATGACAATAATGTTTATAACAACTTAGCAATAGTTTATTATAACAAATTTCAAAAATACTCTCTTCATTGTTTGAAAAAAAAACTATTTGAAAATAAGAAACATTTTGTGATTCTCCAATGAGCTAGCAATGTATAGAATATCTCTTATGCTCCTTCTTGAGACCTGAAAACAAAAATAATAAAAAAATCTAATAAAAAATATCATAACTAATTTAAGACAAGCTACAGAATCTATGATTTTGTACCTAGTCTAATAATCTTGTAACAAACCATGTTTTAACAAACCAATAAAAATAATTTAAAAAAACCACACATTTATTTACCAAATCAAACATTTGAAAAGGAAGAATCGTGCATTTTTGAACTCATAACAACATTGACATTAGTTTCATGCTTAATGATGATATCCCCAGATTTTCTGAATCTTTTTTTTTCCAGAGTAGGAATTCACTGCAACTCAGATCTCAAATCCCGATTTTCTCTTTCAAGATCTCTATTTTTCATTAACATCTTATTAAGATGCATTTTCAGGTATGGGATGTCTTTGTAGTATCTCCGAATCCATGTTGTACACTCATCACAATATACAGATTCCAGATCTAGGAGAGGTTGCTTGTAGCCTGAGTCTGGGGTCTTTTCCTGTGCCATCAAAGTCTTTAAATCACTTTGGATTCCTGTGAATCCATCATATTTCTGGAGGAACGGAGGTAAGTTTGAAACGAAATCATATCGAGGAGTATCATCCATTTCTACGTCCGGGCTTACACTCTCGACAAAGCCCAAGTCTTCTATTATAATTGTTGGAATAGGATTACCCCCCTATTTATGTTTGTTACTTGTCATTCTTGATAGGATTCATCCACTTCTTTTATTTCTAAAATTAATATCACAGACATCTTGCCTAATTTTGTTCCCTTCCCTTTAAATTTTCCATTGACCACTAGTATCGAAGGTTGTGAGTGTCCAACAACATTTAACGACTCATCCCTTAAATGACTGAGGACCTCTTCTAAGGGTTTCTTTGGCATAAACTCACGTTTTTTGGATGCCATCCTGGTTATAGAATGAATCTCGGCTTGATCACCGGGTGGGATGATAGATTCATTTTGGACTTGAAATTCGATTCAAAAATCATTAAGTGAATGAGACAAAAATTTTGGAGAAACAGGTTCCTCAGTACCCTGAGTTAAGTGTGTGGCAGGATCAATTTTTAGGAGTAAGAATCCATTTCTCACCAGAAAATATTTCTAGGTATCTCCTGCTCTAACCAAATGAAAATTGAACAAAATGTGAATTAAATCGTGGTGAAATAAACTAGACACAGGATTGGGGTTAGGCCTTTGATAAAATTTTGACATCTTTCGTAGGCTCTTAAGAAAATAAAATGGCACATTCAAACTAAATCCTTGAAAAAACATTAACAGATGTATGTGGAACAAGAACACTAACCCATAACACCCTTCACAAGTGACAAATTGTTTTATGATTGACAATAAATCATGCTAACATGTTTTAAACAATTCTATCGGCATACCTTTTACATGGTAGCCCAATTTCCTTGATACTAATAGAGAATGCCAAGGAATGTTGGTTACTTTCATGTTTTTGAACCACTAATCACCTTCCTGAGGTAAACAAGTCACCTTAGATATGAATTATTCAGTAACCTATAGCTAAATATCACCTATTTTGGCCCTAGTTCCATTGAATGTCTTGGTGAAAGTTCTAGCAACCTCTATATTAAAACCATCGAAGGATTGGATAAAATTTACCCAACCGAATTGAACCAGGATATCCATGGCGTCATCATGAGACAACAAAGATTGTGAGCCATTCGGCTCCATCCTAACTATGGGGGCCATGAGATTGTAGGTGGTGGACCAGAAGAAACAACAACAATGTTCTTCAAAAGAAAAATCATGTGCTTGCAACAACCCGAACCCATAAACAATTGAAGATATTCATCTCGCATAGATGGTGATAAACCGAAATCTAAGGAATTGAGGTGGTGTTACCATTATTTACCACTCTAAGTTTTGATTAACTCCGAAAACTAGAGGACAAAAATTTTAAAGCTACTAAACTCATGAAACCCTCGTTACTTCCCACGAATGACTAACCCAAAATTGAGAACATCATCACACTTGCAGGGTAATAATTCAAAGGACATCTAATCGATCAGTTTTAAATGAGCATTACTTAGCATCGTATTTTGATATGACAGTGGCAAGTGTTAGGAGATGCACTTAGGCTATTCAGAGAGGATAGATTTTAATAGAACCAAATTCTGCCATGAGTTTTAACTAGGTTGTTGTCTTAGGTTTGATTAAATCAAAATGATCAAACATATTTCGTATCGGGGGAAATTCTCCTTTAGGTTATATGTTATGTTTAGATTTTTTGTTTTAAATAATTCATATGGCATCAATAAAACCTAGTTCAAAACTTTTGACATAGACTTTCAATTGAAGAGAACAAACAATGACCTTTGACCTATGAAAAGGGAGATTACCACAAGAGTTTAGTCAATGATCTGTAAGAAAAGGAGAACCTCAATCTCATGCTTTACAGTCATGAAATTGAAATAGAGAAAACACGACAAATAAATGCTAACTATAAAATCACACAAACAATACAAATCCAAATATGACTAATTAACACTAATACTCAAACCTAAGAAACACAATCAGTCTAATGTGTAAAGACATACTAGGAAATGAGTATAAGAAACAATTTTGTATTTCAAAAGTCAATGAGACACAAAATGAGATGGTGGTTAGGCTGCCAACAATGGCGACTCACTGGGCGAAGCAGTTATCTCTGATCTTTCAAATTGTCATCTTAGGGAAGAAGAATAAGACTTGGATATGATTTTAAGCTGCTTTGAAACAAATCCACTTTAAGATCAGAGAATATTAAGATTAAATCATATTTAAAAAAAAAAAAAATTGCCACGATTATAACCAAAAGAGAAGAGAATGAATGTTTTTCCAGAGGACTATAACCTAAAGTTGTGTTTTGATCAAAGGGTAACGATGTATAAAAAAAAATGACTTCAATATCGTTGACAAAGCCACTGCTGCTAGCAGGCATTCATAGCCTCGACAGGGATGTCATTTAACCCACTCAAGTACTTTAATACCATCCAATAGTTGTTTATTCATGACATATATACTCCCGTAGAAAGTTGACTTATAAGCACATACCTGCTATCTCTTAAACTCGACATTGCTTCGCTGCCAACAGACTTGTTCAGGACCCCAATGAGGTTGCCTTGGTATCATGAGTGCATATACCCGCTACCAGCGGGCTTGTTTAGTACCCCCGAAGGGTTTCCACACCTTTCCCACACTTAGGTTCTTTCAACCCTCTTATGCCAGTTATAATGATATAATTTAGAAACTTTAAAAATGACAAAGAGAGAGGGGAGATACTAGAGATTGATTATAGGACAGGTATATTGTTGCTCACCATTTATTTTCTTTCAGAACTAGAAGTTTTATCATGGTTTAGATATTTTAGATTTCAATTAAGAAATCATTTAGAGGATGGGGAAGTGCTTAAAAGTGATCTTTTAAGAACATGGACGGTGTAAAAATTCTAAAGATAATCGTAATTCCCAAAGATCTCAACACGTTTCAGGGATAATACTCTAACAAAGACTGTTTGGGATTTCATAGTACTCAATTGATCAATTATCTGAGCTGAATATCAATATCAAAAATTGTTCAAACTATTTCAAATTAATTTTTCAATTATAAGTCTTGCAATGAACGTTCCCTTCGACAATTGTTCTTGGATCATAAATAATTCAATCAGAAAACAAGAAATATAAAATTTCAAACACAACAATCAAAGAAAACAAAACTGTATAGTACATGGAATGTTTACAAAGTGTTCGATCATATCTGATCAAGAAAAATACTTTTTGAGGGCTTGCCCATTCACTGGAAAAGTGTTTGGTTTCCCTTCTAAGTTTTTCATACGAAAGGAGGTAAGACCCATTTTTTCTGCAATAACGAATGGTCCCAACCATAGATTTTGAAACTTGGTGTGTTCCCCTTTATCTTCATGCACTTTATCCCACCTAAGGACCGGATCTCCTACATTTAAGTTTCTAATAGAGGATGAAATCGTGTCAAACCAGTCTTTAACTATCTTTTGATGTTGATCTAATTTTTTTTTAGCTTGCATTTTGGTTTCTTCAAGTTTAAGTAAAGCGTTTATTTGACTTTCCAAGGGAGGGCATTCTTCCTCCTGAACCTTCTAAGATATCTGGAGTGACGGTAACAAGACATTGGGAGGAAGGATAGCTTATGTTCCTTAGAAAAGGAAGAAAGGTGAATTACCAATGGATGCTTTCAAAGTGACCTTGTCAACCCCTAGTGCATTATACAAAGCAGTGTGCCAATTTTTATGATTATTCGACACTATTCTTTTCAATATTTTAATCAAATTTTTGTTCATTGATTCAGCCAAGCCATTTCCATGGGGGTAGTAACTGGCCGAATATTTTAACTTGATTCCTTTTTCTAAAGAAAAAACCTTCATGTCCAATGAGGAAAAATAAGAAGCATTGTTGAAAACTAGACATTCAGGTATCCCAAAACATGTGATGATATGAGAGTTTAAGAACGAAATCACGTGATTAGTGTTGACTACTCTTAAAGGCATGGCTTCAAAACACTTGGTAAAGTAATCTATTGTCGTGAGAATGTACTTGTGTTTCTATGAAGAGGCTGGGTTAATTGGCCCTATGATATCCAGGCCCCATTGCTGGAATGGTGTATCATTTGTAACATGTTGCAAAGGGAATGCAACTTTCTTGACTCGTCCTGCAGCCTTTTGACATATTGTGCATTTGTTGGCCATGGCATGAGCATATTTAAATAGAGTGGGCCAATAGTACCTAGATCTAAGGACTTTGTGAGTGGTTGTTTCACTGCCAAATTGACCTTCGACATCGCCTAAATGTAATTCAGTCAGTACTTTTTCAGATTCTTCAATCTCTAGGCAATGCAGCAATACACCATCAAATTTTTTTCTGAAAATCACATCATTAATTAATTGAAAAGGTGTAGATCTCAGTCTTAGTGCTCTTCTATTTTTGGGATTGATATTTTTATGGGTTTTACCATGTGTCAAATAAAAATCAATATCATTATACCAAGAATTCGGCATGGTTTGTGCACAGCAAACTTGTGTTTCATTATGCAATGTCTCATCTGGTACTACTAGTTCATTGTCAGGAAGATTAATTGAATCAACCACAAATTTGCAAAGACCTTGACCCCTAACAATTTGTGCTGGCTTGATTTTGAGATCATATTCTTGAAGAGAGGTCATCTGGTGGGACCTCTTTTGCCCAAGCTCTTTTTGAACTAATAAATTTCTCACTGCGGGGTAAGGGACAATGACTTTAGTTCTAGATTTCAAGAGATAAGATCTAAAGTGTTTTACTTCTTTAAAAACATAAAAGGCTTGTTGATCAACTGAAGACTAATTTAATTCTTCTCCTTTAAAAGAAGAACTCATAAATGAAATGGGGATTTCATTATTATCATTGTTTTTCTGGGTGAGTACAACAACATGTGATCTATCTAATGTGAATGTATAAAGAGTAAATCCTTTGGAAAAATCAAGACTTATCAAGGATGGAGATTCTATTATATCTTTTCTGATGGAATTAAAATCCAGGTTTTCTTTTGATCCCCACCTAAAGAGAGTGTCCTTTTTTATCATATTTTGTAGGGGTCTAACCATCTTAGAAAAACTAGGAACAAAACGTCTGACAAAATTTATTTTACCAAGAAAATATTGCATGGCCATTTTGGACGATGGCGGAGAAATATTAGCTATGGCTTGAGTATGTTTAGAATCTATCACCATTCCATCCTTTGATACTATGAATCCAAGCAACTTTCCCTGATCAACAAAAAAATCGATTTCTTGGGGTTTAATGAAATACCATACTTCCAACAATGTTCTAACACACTCCTAAGATGAGATAAGTGATCATTTTTATTCTTCAAAAAGATGGTAACATCATCTAAGTAAACAACCAGTGATTGATTTATAAGCCCACGAAAATCAATGTCCATTTCCCTTTGGAAAGTGTCCCCGACATTAATTAGTCTGAGAGGCATTTTTCGATAAGCATAAGTGCCCCAAGGGGTCTGGAATGTAGTTTTAAGTTGATCTGATGGGGACATTAGGACCTGGTTGTATCCCGAGAAACCATCTAATAAGGATAGCCTTTGAGAACCTAATACATGTTGTAAGATCTGTTCCATGGGAGGAATGGGATAGTTGTCTTTATCAGACGCTCAGTTTAATTTGCCGAAATCGACACAGAGTCATATTTCTCCATTCTTTTTTCTTACCGAGACTAAATTAGATACCCATTGGGTGTGAAAAACAAGGAAGATGAACTTGGCTGTTAATAGCTTATTCAATTCCCTTTTGATCGTGGGTTCTAGATTTGGATGCATCTTTCTCATCTTTTGTTGAAATGGTTGGGATTGAGGCTTCATGGGGATTACATGTAGTATTATGTTTGGATCAAATGTTTTCAAATCATCATATGTCCAAGCAAATAAATATTTAAATTCTTTAAACAACTTAATAAATGCAGATCTTTATTGTTGAGTACACCCTTTGCCCAAATTAATGTTTTGTGGGTTATCCTACGTTCCTAAATTTACAGTTTCATGTTGCAGCGAGGAACTATTTGTTTTGTAGTTAACAACTCCCCTAAATTTATCATGTAAATAATAAAAAATTTCTAATCTAATGAAATATTTAGGGATTGAGTTTACCATGTTAGATGAGCTTTCAATCGAACGAGGGTCAGATATTACAGCATCTTGAAAAGTGTCTTCCATATGCAAAAAAATTATGATCTGTTGATCATCGTTGAACACCCGCCAATTGGTGATATTGTCTAGAATTGATGGACTAAACATTAATTCAACAGAAAATGAATTACGATAGAATCCTTCAGCAGGTAATAATTTTGATGCCACATTTGCCAACAAATTTTTTTCAGAATTACTAGATATAGGAATAGAACTTATGTTAAAAGAGATAAATTAATTAATCAAATTCCATACCTCAGTCTAGTAGCTTTTTAGGTGAACACATAGACAATGGATAGTATTTTTCACCTATTTGACTATAATTTCATAATCGTCGAATGCCACTAGTCATTGGACAACAAAGTCAATGGATTTCTTGAGTCCCTACAGAAGAGCTTCATATTATGTCGTATTATTTGTACAATTGAATTCTAATCTACAAGAAATGATTGTCTTATTACCTTTAGGGTCTATCAATAAACAACCAGCACCGGCTCCTTCATGTGATTTTGACCCATCAAAGTATAAAGACCAAATTTCATCATTCTCACAACTATTTACAATAATTACATCATTTTTATGGGTTGATACCTGAGTGCAGAATGATATATCATATTGTTGATTTGAGTCTACAATACTAGACAGTTTAGCCACGAAATTCCCAAAGAAAGTGTTCATACCTTGACCTTCTAATGCATTTACACTGGGAACAAAAGGTTCATTTGAATCATTCAGATATGTAACAATGTATTTCAGATAATGTTCCCTGTTAATTCTAAGCTTGTTTGGCTGAATATTTATTGGTAAGCACAAGTGAGACCAATCTGTGGCAAAATAACCATCCAGTTACTCAGATCAATATCTTCTCAGGAACATGCCATATACCTCTGGAATATTAGCGACTACTATGTCACTTACCTGGTGCACTTTTGGGTTAGATGATAATATGATCAATAGATCTTTAAGATCATCGACCATTGTGACATTAGTTCTATCCAACTGAATGATTTTCAAATCAGAATGTTTAACATCAGCGTTGATCTTTTGACAATCTGATAAAGGCATCACATTCGATGAAGCCCCTGAATCCACCATACAATTATGCACATTTATATTGAAGATTTAAAATATTAAAATAAATGGTGGTACATTTTTTCGTGGTATGGGGGAAGAAATATGCTTATTTTTATCAGTTGTATATAAGGCTATTTTATCTAGATTTACTATGATTTTATCCGAAGTATCCTTCTTTTTATTATGGTCTTCATGTACTTTTTTGTCTACAACATCCTTTCTGTTATTAATGTTATTTTATGCCGAGTTTTTGTCTAGAGGATCTTTCTTTTTATTGTTATCGGCTATGCTTCGTAGCATTTTATGTTGGATGGGATGAAACTTAAGCAGCTTGTAAATCAATATATTTTCTTTTAATCTCTTAAGATCCTCAATAGGATCATAGTCTAGATCAAAAAAAGAAAAATTGTTTATTGTTTCAACCTGTCTTGATTGTTTTGATACTATATTCTTATTTTCTTCGGGTGCGGATTTTTTTTGATGTTTAGAATGACTTTTACTATGAGTATAATAAGGATGTTGGTTATTATGGACAGTTTCAAAGTTATCTTGAAAAATACTATCTAACAGATGCCCAAAAACTAGGGGGGATTAGTCTCCTTCATCAAGTGTTTCTTCATCCTAATTTATTGCATCATTTTGATGTTCCGATGTGACAACAACAGAAGTATTAGCTCCGTCCAATATGGATTGTATAGCATGGTGTAATCCTTCTAAAATCGTACCTTTAGCCGAGGGGTTTGATCTATTTGGAGGGTTTGGAATCAGTCTTCTAAAAGGTGGTTGATAATTTCCTTTACTTGAAGATCCTTCCTCTACAGATATTTTCAAATATATAACTTGATTAGATAACTTTTGAAAAGCTTTCTGTAAGATCTCCAAATCCAAGGGTTCTTACTCTTTCTTATTTGAAGGAGGTTGGGTGAGAATTTCTATCTTCTTCTTAGAAGAAGAAGTTGATTCAGCTTCATGGTGTGCGTTATCCTTCAAACTAAGAATTTCCTTTTCAATGAGGACTGCCTCTTCAAAAGATTCTAATAGCATATTTTTCTTAGACCTTTTAACCCACATAGTTGTATTATGATGTAGGGCTTTAGCATAGTAAGTGATAACCAATTTTTCAGCACACATGGAATCTGTGGGGATCTTATTTTTAATTGTAAGGAATCTATGATTGAAGTCTTTGACTTTTTCTTTGGGATTCATCTTCTTTCTAGATAATTCCATAACCGGAACTTCTAGAGATTTGTCATCCCTGAACTTTTCTAAGAAGAAGGATTCAAACTTATCCCATGAGAAAATAGTTTGGGGATGTTGTGCAAAATACCATGTAGAGGCATTTCCTTCGAAGGTATAGGGAAATAGCCTAAAAATGACATCTTCATGTTCAACGTTTCTCATCCTAACAACTAACATGATTTTTTTTATGTGATCCTTGACTGATTTCTTAGAATCGGGATCAAATTTGGGTAACCATTTCTCAAGATGTTTAGGTCCTAGTACTACCACCACATATTGGTCAAGCCAAGGCCTGGCGGGGTTGTTTTGATTAGACTTCGAAGTTGGATTCTTTGAAGTGTTAGAAGCTTGAGAATATTCAGATGATGAATTGTCCTCATTGAAGGACTCTCCTCCTGAAGGAGGTGGAGAAGGACCAGGTGGTGAAGGAGGAATTCCAGATCCCCCAGTACCTAGAATGAGTGCTTCTGATGGATCAGCCAAGATATCACGCAATGTGTAATTGGGTGTACCAGTGGCAGGAGTATTTTCTTCTTGATTAGAAAAATAAATGGGTAGATGTAATTGTTCACCAAACTATCTCAGTTTGGCCAAAGTTATTTGGGTTCTTATTATTGATTGACAAGAGTTTTGGATAATCTCTTGCACATCAATTTCATGAAAAAACAGTGTTGCAGGTTCAACAGGAATAATAGGTTGGGCTTCAGATGTAGTATTTGTCTTGGGTACAACAGCAGATTCTGAGTGACTATGAGTCACAACTGGGGAGCAATTATTAGGAGGTGTATTTCGACCTCCTCGTGCCATTAATTTCCAGTAGGCCCTCCTTCTAGCACTATTTGTTAACGGGAATATGTGAACACACCGTCAACAAGAAGGGAAGATCTGGTCTGGGATTGTCTAAGTAACCCAAGTCGATTGAAATAACCTACCCTAACGGGTTTTATGACTTCGTTAGCTGATGAAAACAATAAGGTAAACTACGAAAGGGAAAACAAAAATAACGATCTACCTACATGAAATTAATATGTAAATTCACTAATCTATAAATATTGCAAGCCTTTATTTACAAGATATATATATAATATGCATATATACATATACAAGGTTTATATAAAGCCTCGTGAAACTAAGTGTTTAAACAGAATTTAAGTATCAGATAAACATACAAGACTAACTACGAATAAGGAAAATCCACACAAGAAGGAATGAATGCAAATTGTATTGATATAACTTAAATGAACAAATCAATTTAAGTTTAACTACTAATTCTCATTCATTCAATAAAATGAACAAACTAAACTAATAAAAGACAAACTAACCTGTTACTGATCAACAACTAAAATTGAATTATAATTGTTTTTTCCTGTAGGAATCTGCTCCTGCAACTTTCCTATTCAAGATAAATCTATGACAAACAGTTCCTATATTTATCAGACCTTAAAGATATCAAAGAAAATTCATTTTACTCTGACGCTTCAGATCCCATTTATAATAAAGAAAGACAATTGTATGTTTGGTTAACCCTAGGTGAGGATATTAATAGTCCTTTATATTAAGAAACAATTTCTCAATTTGATAAATGGATCTACGCAAATATAAAATATATAAACAAATTCAATACATCTTTAAAATTTTCCTCACATAAACGCAATCACCTAAAATTATATGATTATAGGAATAAGGACTAATAAGAGATTGGAAAAATTAACACATAAATAATAGCAATTAATCATGCAATGATCCGGCAGACTAAAGCTAGCTCAAATTGATACATAATCAAATACTTGGAGAAATATAAATCACAATACCCAGATTATAAAATATGCACTGAAATCTTTAACTGAGAGGTTGAAAGCCTTGGTTAAAGTGTAATTCCATATTTCTCAAATAAAAATTTTGTAGTCCATATCTCAAAAAAAAAAATCCCTTTTTGTTGTCAAGTCTTAACCAAGTATTTAAACACTAAACTGATCCATCACTCATACCCACAGGATAGAGACAGATCTTCCAAAAATAGAGTCTTCAAACCAAATTCTAACTTAGGTTTATGACAATAATGTTTATAACAACTTAGCAAGAGTTTGTTATAACAAATTTCAAAAATACCTTTTTCATTGTTTGAAACAGAAACTATTTGCAAATAAGAAACATTTTATGATTCTCCAATGAGCTAGCAACATATAGAATATCTCTTATGTTCCTTATTGAGACCTGAAAAAAATTTTTATAAAAAAATCTAATCAAAAATGTCATAACTAATTTATGACAAGCTACAGAATCTATGATTATGTAGCTAGTTTAATAATCATGGAACAAACCATGCTTTAACAAACCAATCAAAATAATTAATACAAACCAAACATTTATTTACCGAATCAAACATTTGAAAAGGAAGAATCGTGCATTTCTGAACTCATAATAGTATTGACATTAGTTGCATGTTTAATGATGATATCCCCATATTTTCTGAATCTTTTTTTGCCCGAGGAGGAATTTGTTGCAACCCAGATCTCAAATCCCGATTTTCTCTTTCAAGATCTCTATTTTTCATTAACATATGATTATGATGCATTTGCAGGTATGGGATGTCTTTATAGTATCTCTAAATCCATGTTGTACACTCATCACAATATACAGATTCTAGATCTGGGAGAGGTTGCTTGTAGCTTGATTCTGGGGTATTTTCACGTGCCATCAAAGTCTTTAAATCACTCTTGATTCCTGCAAATCCCTCATATTTCTAGAGGAACAGACGTAAGTTTGAAACGAAATCATACTGAGGAGTATCCTCAATGGTTGCTTCCAGGTTTATACTCTCAACAGAGTCCAAGTATTCTATTATAATTGTTGGAACAAGATTACCACCCTGTTTCTATTTGTTCCTTGTCATTCTTGACAAGATTCGTCCACTTATTTTATTTATAAAATCAGTATTACAGACATCTTGCCGAATTTTTTTTCCCTGCCCTTTCAATTTGTCATTGAATACTAGTATCGAAGGTTGTGAGTAACAAGATTTAATGACTCGTCCCTTAAATGACTGAGGACCTCTTCTAAGGGGTTCTTCGGCATAAACTCACGTTTTTTGGACGCCATCCTGGTTATAGAATGAATCTCGACTTGATCACCAGGCATGATGACAGAGTCATTTTGGACTTGAACTTCGATTCGAAAATCATTAAGAGAATGAGACAAAATTTTTGAAGAAACAAGTTCCTCAGTACCCTGAGTTAAGTTGGTGGTGGGATCAATTTGCAGGGGTAAGAATCCATTTCTCACCAGAAAATATTACCAGGTATATCATGTGCTAACCAAATGGAAATTGACCAAAATGTGAATTAAATAGTCATGAAATAAGCTAGACTCACGGTTGGGGTTAGGCCTTTGATAAAATTTTGACATCTTTCATAGGCTCTTAAGGAAATAAAATGGCACTTTCAAACTAAATCCTTGAAAAAGAATTAACGTATGTGGAACAAGAAAACTAACCCATAACTCCCTTCACAAGTGAAAAATTTCTTTATGATCGACAATAAACCATGCCAACAGGTTTTAATCAATTCTATCGGCATACCTTTTACATGGTAGTGTGATTTCCTTGATACCAATAGAGAATGTGAGGGAATGTTGGTTAATTTAATGTTTTTGAACCATTGATCACCTTCCTGAGGTAAACAAGTCACATTAGCTATGAATTCTTCAGTAACTTGTAGCTGAATATCACCTATTTTGGCCCTGGTTCCATCGAATGTCTTGGTGAAAGTTTTGGCAACCTCTATATTAAAACCATCGAATGATTGGATAAACTTTACCCAACCAAACTGAACCAGGCTATCCACCATGTCATCATGAGACAACAAATCTTGTGAGCCATTCGGCTCCATCTTAACTACGGGGTCCTTGAGCTCGTAGGTGGTGGACCATAAGAAACAACAAAAATGTCTATCAAAATAAAAACCCTATGCTTGCAACAACCCGAACCCATAAATAGTTGAAGAGATTGATCTGGCATACATGGTGATAAACCAAAATATAAGGAATTAAGGTGGTGCTACCATTATTTACCACACTGAGTTTTGATTAACTTTGAAAACCAGAGGACAAAAATTTTAAAGCCACTAAAATCATGAAACTGTCGTTACTTGCCACAAATGACTAACCTGAAATCGAGAACATCATCACACTTGCAAGGTAATAATTCAAATGACATCTAATCGATCAGTTTATTAAATGAGCATTAATTAGCACTATATTTTCATATGACAGTGGCAAGTGTTAGGAGATGCACTTAGGCTATTCTGAGAGGAAAGATTTTAATAGAACCGAATTCCGCCATGAGTTTTAACTAGGTTGTAGTCTTAGGTTTGATTAAATCAAAACGATCACACATATTTTGTATGGGGGCCAATTCTCCTTTAGGTTATAAGTTATGTTTAGATTTTTTTTTTAAATAATTCATATGGCCATCAATAAAACCTAGTTCAAACCTTTTGACTTAGAATTTCAATTGAAGAGAACAAACAATGACCTTTAACCTATGCAAAGGGATATTACCACAAGAGTTTAGTCAACGATATGTAAGAAAAGGAGAACCTCAATTTCATGCTTTACAGACATAAAATTGAAATAGAGAAAACACGATAAATAAATTCTAACTATAAAATCACACAAATAATTCAAATCCAAATACGACTAATTAACACTAATACTCAAACCTAATAAACACAATCAATTTGACGTGTAAAGACATACTAGGTAGTGAGCATAAGAAAAAATTTTGTATTTCAAAATTCAATGAGACACAAAATTAGATGGTGGTTGCGATTCCATCAGGAAGCTTCCTGGTTGTGCTTGTGTAACTATAGAAATGGAAGCCTTGAGATTTTCAAACAATATGTCTGCCCAGTTGAATGAGACCCCCACATCTGAATAGAAATAAATTAGGGGCATGTATGATCAGGGGAAATGTGTTTCATCTAGTTCCCCATACAACCTGCACATCATGGCTACCATATAATGGTAGTGTCCCCTTAAATTGGTCATGGGGTATTGACTTTTGGGATGATTTTTGAACTGCTTATATGCTTTATACCATGTGGGGAATAAGTCTTTCGGTGTAAGCTCCAACTCGCTAAGGATTTGACCATCCAGTATTTTGTTCCCAGCTTCAGTAAGGTAACACTTAGCTAAATCATCGGGCCTGGATGAAGCTATATGTTCTTTTATTTCATTAAATACATATCGACTATTTATGTCTTCATTTTTCAAAATCCAAGAAATGGCATCTGCACAAGGGAAAACTGCTAGATGTGATGCCACCCTAAAAATTCTCAATTTTCTGATGTTCCTAAACACCTCGAGCTCATTTGGTTCTTGTGCCTCCGCAAATAAGTTTGATTTCTTAAACAAATAATACACTTCTCCCCATTTTAAGGCTTCCCCATGTTTTTCGAAAAGTCTCGACGTATCATCATATACGGTCCCAACACTTTCTGTCTCTACTGTTTGCTGGGAGCTGTAAAATTGATCAGCCCATGTTGCTGTCATCATCGTCTTCTTTCATGGTGACATGTCTAAACCTGCAGACTAGATAAATTTAGAGCATGTTATTTGGAAATAAAGCTAACTAATGATTGGACAATTATAAGAATTATTAAAATTGTCAAGACATGTCGACCTACTCCTCGCAAATGTCAGGTAAATAGTAGACAATGCTCAGTGACATTTTGGGGTGAAACGCTTGGGCACCATCCTGGAAAGGAAAAATTGGAGCATAAGAAAACAACTTTCTTAATAAATATTGGAAGAGTTAGTAACAACTCTTCCAAGCGTATCAGACAAGTTAGTAACAACTTCTCTTAGAACATCGAAGAAATTGTTATCAAGGAGCTCAGAGAACTTACAAGGAACTCCTTCAATTATATTAGAGGAGTTGAAAGTAACTCCTCTAATATGGTCTGAGGAGTTGTTTCCATTTGTTCTGAAAATGTGTGAAAGAGATAATTTCAACCCTTCCAAGCATATCGGAGAAGTTAGTAGTAACTTCTTTTATTGTTACGAGGGGAAAACTCTCTATGGCTAGGGTAAACCACAACAGACGGATATGACTACAGAAATCAACTCTATCCAAAAAACATGTTATATAAACCAATGTGCAAGTGAGATAAGAAATAGGCCTACCTCGTCCATATGTTCGATGATGTCCACCGTTGAGCACTTTGACCCAAAGCTTTATACCTGCAACTAGTTCTCAACAAACAAGCAAAGCAAGCATATGGTGATAATATAAAAGGTTAGCACATTAGATAGAATAATCCATTAATAAACATAACAAATATGCCCATGGATAATAACTCATATATTTGCAAGATATCAATTGGATGGGAAAGGAGTGTTTCTATTAATAAATAATCAGCAGAAGTGAAAACATTACATACTTTCATGTTTGCATGGTTCAAAACTGAGAAACTAATTTCCTTCCAGCTAAGCCTCCGCCACTTCAATCCTCCACTGAAGGCAAGCTCATAGAAGGGAGACAATGAGGTTCTCCGTCAATAAGGAAAGAGCTCAGGGGTTGAACATTGTGTTCAGACTTAAAGGACAAAGGGATGCATACTCAATATGAAGTAATAATTTCTCCATAGTAACTTTGCTCTCAAAGTTGAATTCTTTCTCCTCTTTCCATAGCTCGGAATTAGCCCATTTATAGACTTCAAATGGAATTGAAGGGATGAGTCAGAACATTTCCAGTATATGGAAGGCCAAGGATCGGAGATCTCATGTCGTGACATGGAAAACCGACATTAATTTTCATTTTTTGGCACAAATTCCGATGTACGCAGGCTGTAGTGGAGGAGCCTATGTATACGCATGTTGTATAGTATGCAAGGTGCATACATGTGGAAAAATATGTATTTTTAGCTCTGTACTTTACAAACAGGGATGATAAGTATGCATAGGGAAATGGAAAAAGGCCCTCTGTGAAAGATTGCATAGGGTGAGGCAAATCTTGCTATAACATATGCCCCCTAATGTGTTAGGTCAGAGGAGTATCTGTAATGGCCAAAATACATTATAAACAACCCAGAAGTGGAGTGATGGGGAACCAGCTAGAAAGACTAGTTGCTCATTACATTATGCACTAAACTTGCATACATGGTTTCCAATAGAATTACACTGCAGATCCATGTGAAAATATACCAAACAAGTGTCTGTGTCCATGAATAGGAAAATACAAATGCAGTTACATGCCAAAAGTTGTCATAGTCACGAACAAGGCCCAGTAGAACCAGTCTCAAAACCAATCTGAAGATGTCCGTATAAAATGGAGTACAATCTGATCTCCCATGATCACTGAAGTCATATAGGTATTGGTCCAATGAAAAGGAAGCAATAGCTCAAGAAAGTTGTGGCCACATAGTGATGTCTTCAAGTCCTCTACATTATCTGCCAAGGGTGTAAGTCTACATCATGTGAATAAAGGAGTTGAGGTTGAACACAATGAGACATCATTCGATTACCGGTCATTGAGGTATACCATTAACAAACACAAGACAACCTACCGATCATGAAAGTAGGTATCAAGGCACCGAGTACATTCCTACAAGTGTGAATAAAGGAGTCGGGGTTGAACATCTGAGGAATCCATCGATCATGAGACATTGTTGTATTCCCAATTGTCGATGGGGAGAGAGCCTGCCACTAATGACTACAAGCCTCAAGGTACTCATAAGACTCTAGGTCCCATCTCCAGAATAGATGAGTTGAAGTTGATGGAAGGAGACCCGCAGAAAGGAGAGCATTAAGGCATCTCTCATCAATTCAACATGAAGTACAAAACAAGAGCTTCATGATTTGGTGGAAATCAGACAAAGAACATGTTCACGAACCAACGACCCTGTGTGTCTTTTTCATGTGCCAAATGCAAGCGGTACACGAAAAAGACCCTCTGAATAGAAACCAATGCTAAAAACTGCTGACAAAGACAAGGAAACCACCAATAAGGCTAATGGAATCCAAGACATTGCATGAATCCCAATGTGTGAATAGATGTCTTGTCTTCGAACACAAGGGAAACCACCCAGTCAACAACCAATGATGAAGTGTCGACTTTTGGGTTCAAGTTTACCTACCAATGATGAAAGTAGGGTCAGGGTGCATGATAGGACTACAGTATCATGTGATTCTGAGACAAACTGAGGGTATGGCCGACATGCAAATTCAAGAGTTCTGAGGAGTGGCTAACATAGGTTGATAGACTTCCTTTGAACAAGAGCATGAGACATATGGAAGACTTCGACAGCATAGACTCGATGATAAAACCATGAGATGCAGGAGGCATCAATGATATTCTCCATTCAGACTAGAAGAGTAACCAGTCAGTAGAGAAGACTCTGTAACAAGTTCATCTTCCTAAGGCCATGCTAAACCCAAAATTATGGTGACGAATGGACTCAATAACTTTGTGCTTTGTTCAAAGGAGACACAATTGTTGCCAATATAAGATAATACTCCCTTCACGCCCATCTTTTTTTTGTTTTTTCATAGACAAATGAATGCTATGATACAGAGGAGGAAACGAGTGTCGCAAGTAAGCAAAACTAGTTCCAGCAGTGGAACATACCTATGATCAATGCAAGGAGATGCATGCGGGATATGGACACTCGGGGTAATGTTCCCTCCTGGGTATAGGGTGTCAAATTGTGAAGGATATAAACAAGGCTCTGCTTGGTTGAGGATACAAAACTGCTGAGGAAAACGGTTTATAACGCAAAGTGAGAACCGGCTAAAGGCTTAATACTGTAAGCAAGGGCATAAGATGCAATCATAGCTTAATGCCAAAAAATTTCCTTTTTTATGACTTTTAGTCTACTTGGTGTGAAAAAGGGATAAACTTGTGCCAAATAGATGTCCTTTCTAATCCGATTTACGAGTGTGAAAAAGACAAGTTCACTCGACAATATTTTCACTTTTTGAAAATGAGTCGGAAAATAGCTTAACTAAGACTCATGGCCTTTCAAGTCCACTTTAACGAGTGTGAAAGAGACAAATCACTCGGCAATCTTTTTTCTTTTTAAACGAGTCAAAAAAGAGATTAACTTGTACTCGCTCGGGAAATTCTAAGCGGAAAGTCATGGGGGGAGACCAAGGCTCCCGTGTTGGACTTCTGTGGAATGTTAGTATCTTACGAATAGCCGACATAAGCTTGGGAAAACCCAAAGCTCTCCAAGTCGAGGACGATAAAGCACTAGCGGAGGATATGGTCTCCGTGATATATCAGATAATGTCTCTCACTGGAAAAGACATAGGTGGGGGAATTGGATACCCCACAAGGCCATCCCAATCAAAGGGAACTTCCTCGGGACTTGGAGGGAGAGTACTCGAGGAGGGAAAAAATATCTCTCATTCAGAAGGTGAAGGATCAGGAATGTTGATGACATGGTTGAAGGATGCATCACCCTCCACAAGGAGAGCAAGATTGACTAGAGATTTCACTGGTATGACCACTTCTTCTATTCTAGGTTGAAGGGGATGCATGATAACAAGAACAGAGGACACATCACCCTCGACAACAGGGGTGTGGTCAGGAGAAGAATGCAGCGTAATTACTGTCGCGTCAATCAAAGGAGAAACAACATGTGGAGAAACCACAGACGTCTCAGAATCATAAGGACCCTTAGGAGAGCCCCATGCTTCTGGTATCTCGGTAATAGTTGGACAAAAACGAGTAAGGCGGTCTCCTTCACAAGTCCTGCAAAGGAATTTAGCTTTACATCTGAGATGTCTAGGCTTCTCGATGCCCCCAGCGTCGTTCACAATGGTTGGTGACATGCTCTCAACGTGACTAGAAAAGGCGAGAAATCCATCTCCTACACGATGTACAGAGGTTGGAGATGTGACATTGATAAGAATTGTAGCGACTAGAGTGATACCCCCAACATGATTGGTAGAGGTTGGGTGCAGGTTGTCAACATGACTTGCAGAGGTTGTATGTCCAACATGACTAGAAGGGGTTGGTGATGGGGCTCTAGTATGACTGATAGTGACTGGAATAGAAGTGAGTTGTGGCATTTGATACCAAGGTCCAGGAAAATATTGGCTTTGAAACATTGTAGGCCAGGAAGGGTCCTAGTTTACCCCCTATCCCTATTCGGAAAGGTAGTGTCCTACGTCAAATTGGTCTAAAGAGGCTTGTATGGGCATCATCACTGAAGTCTACGAAGAGACAAAGGTATGATAAGAATTATTCGAGTGAGGATATATTTTTCCCCCTTGTGAAGGGGTTCCATAAAGAGGGTAGCCTGAACTGTAAAACTGATTCTCCCCGTATGAAATATCTGGGGGGTACATGAGAACCTGTCATGGGAAAAGTATTTGAAGGTATTGACATGGCGGATGAAGGATACATGGATGGGGTGTAATAAGTAGAATAAGAACCTATTTGAGCATTGGCTCCTGAAAGAGCATGGATAGGATTGGATTTGTAAGAGGGAAGGTTCCAACCTCCTACAGTGAGAGTTGGTTGAGGGACATGACTCATATAGAATGAAGAAGTAGGCATCGTGGCCATGGTGCCCCCAAATCCAATGCTAGGATTCATATAAGTGGACTAGGGAGAGGATTGCATGGGTGAAGGCATATCAACAAAAAAATGACTAGGGACTTGAAGCGCAGACTGAGTGTCATAGTTCTGCATACCATTATGAAAAGTGAGAGATTCATCCCCGTGAAATGAGTAGGCATCATGGGGTGGGTAGCAGTAATCGAGGGAGCAAGAGGAACTCCACTATCCATGATGATGAAAACTCAGTATAGACTCCTAAGGCCAACTAGTAATCAAAGAGAACACCAAAATTCAAATGACCAATATTCATACAAATGGGATAAAGTGGTTGAGTAGCCTCCCTCCCTAAAGGAGGTATGTCTCGCCTAAGAGGGTCCTGAGACTCCCCACTAAAGATCGTAGGTATCATAATTAGTTATAAGGGCCCTCGTGGGATTAACAACCAGTCAGTCAGACCCCCCTAGAGAGGTAATCCTCCATAAAGGTTGTGTGTTTTCCGACCCTTATCTGACCCAAGGTACCTGCAAAATAACCCCTGCAAGTAACCTCTGTGGCACCTAAGTCAAGCAACTAATAAAGCATAGTATAACCAATGCACAGGCGAACAGTCGTAAGTCCGAACCACCGTATGGGCAGGGTAGAAAAGCCTAAAACCTTGAAAGAACTGCCTCTCACGGAGGTAAGGGCACTAGCAAGATCCCCAGATACGAATAGATCCACAAAAATATCTCTGACACTAGGAAGGTATCAGGGGGATATCCCTTCAACCAACTTCACGCAACCTCATGATTAACTCTGGTGTGAGCGGAGCCTCCTGATATTACCAATTATACAATGGATTTCTCCACTCCCTTTCTCAGACACATATGTTGATTTAATTGCCTTGGAGAAGTTTACTCACAAAATCCTATTCCAAGGCACTAAATCCTAGGCTAGTTTGTGCACCCTAGAAAATAAAATCGTGACTAATCAATTTTAAATTATAGCGTTAATTTTAATGGTCGTGATTACTCAAAAAGGTATGGTACTGAAACTTGTGATGTTATGACTCTGCAAGAAAAGTAAATATGAATATAATGCAAAGTCCTAACTTTAACTTTCAACGAATGATATGCTTCTGAAAACAAATGGAATTTTCAATTTCAACTCTACAATTCTGAAGTAAAAATGCAAACTTTCACTAAATGCACTAAGCTAATGACAAGGACTCAAAAGACAAAAAATGCCAAGTAATGCAAAATGCCTATTTTTTTTGGTATTTTCGATATAATAAAAATGAAAAGGTGTGGACTGATAAGAAACTTGATATATAAATTCTACTATGTATAGAAAGAGATAACTCAAGCAGAATACCCAGCCCAATATATAAGGAAAATAAAATTGAAAAGGTGGTGAGAAAGTCTCCGCCCAAAAATTCAACTCTAGACAAGTTTCCTGTCATCGCAAAGACATTTAACAGGCACTACGAGACCTAAGAAGACTCAACAAACATTAAATCCCACCCAACAATCACCAGACCAGGAAAACAAGCAAGGAAAACTGATGTATGTGATTGTTTAGGAAAACAAAGCGTATATACGCATCTTGCAGAGAGACAGCCAGCGTATATATGCGATTGTCAGACCAAAATCCATGTATATGTTTCAAAACAAGGCCAGGCAAGGGAGAAAGGCTGAAAATTCAGACCCAGAGTGAACAAAAACTATCAAGTAGTGATACAACAAGAAACAAAAAGGAAAGAGAGCAATGCAAGGAGAAAAAGTACTCCCAGCCCTTAGAAAGAAGATCAATCCCCAATATGGTCACCAATTCTGTTACGAGGGAAAAACTCTCTATGGCTAGGGTAAACCACAACAGACGGATATGACTGCATAAATAAACTCTATCCCAAAAACATGCTATATAAACCAATGTGGAAGCGAGATAAGAAAGAGGCCTACCTCGTCTAGATGTTTGATGATGTCCACCATTCAACACTTTGACCCAAAGCTTTATACCTAAAACTAGTTCTCAACAAACAAGCAAAGCAAGCATATAGTGATAAGATAAAAGGTTAGCGCATTAGATAGCATAATCCATTAATAAACATAAAAAATATGCCCATGGATAATAACTCATATATTTGCAAGATATCAATTGGACGGGAAAGGAGTATTTCTATTAATAAATGATCAGCATAAGTGAAAACATTACAGACTTCCGTGTCGGCACGATTCAGAAGAGAGAAACTAAGTTCTTGTTGGCGACGGAGATCACTCCTGGATTGTTTGCAGGATCAGAGCCCGACGCCCATCAGTTTATGTCACGATTTTTTTAATGGGGTGATCGAATGAAGGTTAACTCAAAACGATGTGGTTCTGACTCCGAAACTAGGCCAGGCATGCATGGGAAAGTGAGGTCTTAGATAACTTCAGACAGTGAGTTGTAGTAAGGGTGAGTAGGGGGAAGACTTGTGTAAGAGAGATGCGAAGGTCTGTCGTAAACATCAGGTTCCTAACAGACTGTAGAAGAAGACATTTAAACACAAGATCTTCTTACCTTCAAACACAGAAAGCCAGAGAAAACAATAATGCTATAATAAATCCTTTATCACAACATAATTTCCATGATTCGTGCGAATCAGTCGATCATGAACCCTCTTAGTATAAGATGAAAACTTAGATGGGAAAAGAAGGACTGTTTGACTTTAAACAAGAAATATTACATACAGATGCATAACCAGAGAACTAGAGTGTGTTAAAACATTACAATTGGGAGCTTCGCTCTACCATCGATACTTACAAAATACAAAAACTGAGCCTATATACTCAGGAAAATTCGCCTAACAGAGGCATGCCTAGTCACCCAGGGCTCGGTGTCTTTTCAGTCAAATTCGTACTGAAATCCTTCTTCACACGCCACCTTAACTACACATGGCTCCTGTAAGGAGGGTAGCTGAGCCATTAAGTGTCGGGCTAGCGTGTGCAGACTTCCTCCGACTGGTCGAAGACTCGACATGGCTTCTTTAGAAAAATGGGTACACAGGACCCTCTCGAGCAGACTGCCTACCAAATTATCCATACTTTGCACTTAATGCCTGAGGAGAGGTTTCAACCACCCCTTCTCATCTTCATTTACTCCAGGCGAAAACTAGGATCAAGGTCAGATCAGATGGCGCATGGAGATCATGATGATCCTTTCAAAAACTAGACTCGATGCCTTTGGCCCCTTTTTCACGGCTCATTTCTTTCCCAAGTGACCACAGGCTGCAACCCTGTGTCTACTCCCAAAACGCTTTTGGCATTCGCAAATGGAAGGAGTTAATCCTTGCTTATTCATATCTACGATGAGCGAAACGCTGAGATGGCCTAATTGGGCGCCACGCGTCCCTCTTAGATCTGACGGCCCTGAACTTACTTGGTGATGCTACGGGCTTGGGTCCTGGACGCTCCTAGCACCTCACGCATCGGGAATATGACAGGCTATTCTTTTGTATTTCGAAGTCGCGATGGGCGAAAAGGTGAGGAGCCTAATCGCATGCCAGGTGTGTCCTGTGGATGAAAGGCTAAGGCTGCTTCGCGATACTGCGGGCTCGCCTCTAGGCACTTTCGGCACATCGGGGTTCAGGGTTTCAGGATGTGAGATGATGAGGGACTTTCACCCTTCGAACTCCCGACTGCCAATATGCCGACTAGATATCACACTATGTGTCGCAGGATCGGATGACCCAGATTCAGTCTCATCATAAAGCCGCTTTCTTTGATGTTATATATCGGTCAACTTGCTAGCCCCGATATTTCGATGACCGTTGATCTGCTCTTATGGATGGATCCGGGCTGCTGACATCGTAATTCCACCCGCCCGCTTGATTGGAAGCCTCAAAACGAGATTTTTTCCATGTTGCGCTCGGGCGCTTCTCGTGCGACTTGCAAACATGAATACTTTTGCGCCTAGAACAAGAAATGCCGTTAACATTAGGCTCCATGGGGGATAGAGTCATCCCTATGATGCTCTAAGAACTCATTCCACAGCTTTAGTGCCTTGCTGTTGGGCTATGGAGTCAGGCTCAAAACATCCCACTGCTAAAAATACAAGACGAAAAATAAAAGCAACAAAATAAAAATACATGCTCAAAGGAGCTTATTTATATACAATCCTAAACTAATAAAACACTTTACATGGGGCTAGGTGAAAGCAGACTTCCACCATAGCCAATCAAGCAACTTCCTGAAGGGAAGCTCTTTCTTTCTTTCGATGATCACCAGCAGATGGTGTAACCGTGACAGTAGAACGACTACACTCTTCAACTTCTTCTCACAGGGTGAAGTTGATACGGAATAGGGCGGCTCCAAGGCATAGAGGACATGCCACTCCATGTATTCACCGACAGGGTCATAGAATGAGTGGCAAGATTTGGAAAATTGGTGACAGGCAGCCTCCTCTGCTACAGAGTTACTCACATGTAGTTGAATATCTTTGATAAGTACAGGTGAGTGGACAACTGATGTAGGTTCACTGATCTTGGGTGGTAGTTGCTCGTTGACCGGCTCTGGAATGAAATATGTTCTCAGTTGTTCCTCTGGTTCCTTTTCCTCTTCTTGGCTCTCCCCCGGGTCAGATTCATACTCATCACAAATAGGGACCATGGGGTGGTTCTTCTTGCTGACTGGCTCTTCAATATCTTTATAGTGATCAAATGTAGGATAAGCTTGTTGCTCATCATCACTATAATATACATCAAAAAGGAGTTGTCCTTCATTGATATGACCCTCCTCCAGAACAGTGATCCCATCAAAAATTTCCATTTCAGGGACAGTGGGACCTGTTTCTTCTGGCTGCTCATACATAATCCTTTTCTCTTTAATCCCAGGTAAAAATATATCATGAGAAACCCCCTGGGGGAAAAAAGAAAAATCCTCTTCCATAACTAACCCCTCTTTTAAAAAGAGAGGGTCTTTGTCATCATGAGCAGAGCTGCTAGGAACATCTGCTTCAACTCGATATCCAGGTGAGTCATCTACCATGGACCACATTTTCTCTATAAACTCACAATTTCCACAAGAGGCATGTTGATCGTTATGAACATCTAAAAGAATAGAGGCATCTGATATAATGTCAGATGCTTCCGTTCTAGGGCTAACACAATTAATATCATTCAACGCCCCTATATTTTCCTAGCAAATGCTTTCCTCCACAGTAAAAGCTTCATCATGGACCTGGTCTTCAGGGCCAGCAGAGGCTTCATGAAGCGAAGAAAACTCCTCACAACAGTTTTCAAACAAACAATCAGCTGGATAGTAGTCTTTACAAAATGAATTGAAAGTTGTATGAAAACCTATTAAAGAGCAGATGCTTGTAGCAGGAAATCTTCCCATTGGTCTCTATCAAGAAGTGCATTAGGAAAACCAACTATCTGGGAAAAGTCACAGAAAGCAAACCTTTGAGCCATAATTTTCTCCATATCGAAACAGTGGAGTCACCAATCGATTCTCGAATCATGGAGTCGCCAGGTGAAAGATGCACAGCTTCAAATATGCCTGGTCCTTGTTCACCATCAAAGGCTAGATATTAACGTTGTCATTACCCCAGGAAGCTTCTCAGGCTAAGAAAGCAGCTACTGAAACCTTCTCAAGAAAGCTCCTTAGCGTCAGCATTAAGGTGTGCTAACAGTAGTCACAGTTGAAACAGTGATGTGGAAACAATGGAGTTGCCACAGTGGAGTCACCAGGTGCACAGTAGCAAACTTTAAGGGCTCTAATGTCTGATGCACCTTCAGAATCAGAGGCTCAATGTCATGATGCCCAAAGAAAATCTTCAACTTCGTCCCCAACAACGGCGCCAGAAATGTTGGCGACGGAGGTCACTCCTGGATTGATTGCAAGAGCAGAGCCCGACGCGCATCATTTTATGTCATGATTTGTTTAATGGGGTGATCAAATGGAGGTTAACTCAAAACGATGTGGTTCTGACTCTGAAACTAGGCCAGGCATGCATGGGCAAGTGAGGTCTTAGATAACTTCAGACAATGAGTTGTAGTAAGGGCGAGTAGGGGGAAGACTTGTGTAAGAGAGATGCGAAGATCTGTCGTAAACATCAGGTTCCTAACAGACTGTAGAAGAAGACATTTAAACGCAATATCTTCTTACCTTCAAACACAGAAAACCAGAGAAAACAATAATGCTACAATAAATCCTTTATCACAACATAATTGCCATGATTCGTGCGAATCAGTCAATCACGAACCCTCTTAGTATAAGCTGAAAACTTAGACGGGAAAAGAAGGACTGTCTGACTTTAAACAAGAAATCTTACATACAGATGCATAACCAGAGAACTAGAGTGTGTTAAAACATTACAATCGAGAGCTTCGCTCTACCATCGATACTTACAAAATACAAAAACTGAGCCTATATACTCAAGAAAATTCGCCTAACAGAGGCGTGCCCAGTCACCCAAGGCTCGGTGTCTTTTCAGTCAAATTCGTACTAAAAACCTTCTTCACGTGCCACCTTAACTACGCATGGCTCCTGTAAGGAGGGTAGCTGAGCCATTAAGTGTCGGGCTAGTGTGTGCAGACTTCCTCCGGCTGGTCGAAGACTCGACATGGCTTCTTTAGAAAAATGGGTACACAGGACCCTCTCGAGTAGACTACCTACTAGATTATCCATACTTTGCACTTAATGCCTAAGGAGAGGTTTCAACCACCCCTTCTCGTCTTCATTTACTCCAGGCGAAAACCAGGATCAAGGTCAGATCAGATGGCGCATGGATATCACGATGATCCTTTCAACAACTAGACTCGACGCCTTTGGCCCCTTTTTCATGGCTCCTTTCTTTCCCAAGTGACCATGGGTTGCGACCCTATGTCTATTCCCAAAACTCTTTCGGCATTCACAAATGGAAGGATTTAATCCTTGCTTATTCATATCTACGATGAGCGAAATGCCGAGATGGCCTAATTGGGCACCACGCGTCCCTCTCGGATCTGACGGCCCTGAACTTACTTGGTGATGCTACGGGTCGGGTCCTAGATGCTTCTGGCACCTCGCGCATCGGGAATATGACAGACTATTCTTTTTTATTTCGAAGTCACGATGGGGGAAAAGGCGAGGAGCCTAATCGCGCGCCAGGTGTCTCCTGTGGATGAACGGCTGAGGCTTCTTCGCGATACTGTGGGCCCACCTCTGGGCACTTTTGGCACTCTGGGGTTCGGGGTTTCAGGATGTGAGATGATGAGGGACTTTCACCCTTCGAACTCCCAACTGCCGATATGCCAACTAGATCTCGCACTATGTTTCGCAGGATCAGACGACCCAGATTCAGTCTCAGCATAAAGCCGCTTTCTTTGACGTTATACATCAGTCAAGTTGCTAGCCTCGATATTCTAATGACCATTGATCTGCTCTTATATATGGATCTGGACTTCTGACATCGTAATTCCACCTGCCTTCTTGATTGCAAGCCTCAAAACGAAATTTTTTCCATGCTGCACTCGGGCGCTTCTTGTGCGACTTGCAGACGCGAATACTTTTGCGCCTAGAACAAGAAATGTCGCTAACAATTCCTTCCAGTTGGGCCTCCACCACTTCAATCCTCCACCAAAGACAAGCTCATAGAAGGGAGACAATGACGTTCTCCATCAATAAAGGAAGAGCTTGGGGGATTAACATTGTGTTCAGACTTAAAGGACAAAGGGATGCAGACTCAATATGAAGTAATAATTTCTCCAGAGTAACTTTGCTCTCAAAGTTGAATTATTTCTCCTCTTTCCATAGCTCGGAATTGGCCCATTTATAGCCTTCAAATGTAACTGAAGGGATGAGTCAGAACATTTCCAGTATATGGAAGGCCAAGGATTAGAGATCTCCTATCGTGACATGGAAACCCAACATTAATTTTCATTTTTTGGCACAAATCCCAATGTACGTGGATTGTAGTGGAGCAGCCTACGTATACGCATGTTGTATAGTAGGCAAGGTGCGTACATGTAGAAAAATATGTATTTTTAGCTCTGGACTTTACAAACAGGGATGATAAGTCTGCATAGGGAAATGGAAAAAGGCCCTTTGTGCAAGATTGCATAGGGTGAGGCAAATATTGCTATAACACTGATATGCTCGGAGAGGTACTGTGAAAGTATCCTTCTTTAAAGTTAGGGTTTTCTGTGAACAAAGAGAGCGATCTATGGGAACTATGACTAGTGTAGAGGAGTGTGAGGAAACCCTCTAAAACTGGCTATATTGAGGTACTCAAGCTTGATGCGAGATTTGGGAGCTTGCAAGGGTTGAGTGTAAGGGTGTGGAGAGCGTCTAATGCGATGAAGGGGAGAGGGCCAATTGGTTGTAGATCCGATGAATAATAACAAGTTCCAAATACAACGTAAAGTTTGGAAAAAGGTGGACGGTCAAGAGTGAAATGACAAAGAACAAAGGGGGAAAGAGGATTATCGATCTAGGGAAAAAGGAGTAAGAAAAACTAACAAACAAATACCTAACCCTAGATTGAAAAAGGGAGATAGATGATTTAACATTACCTAGATTATGCCTCCATGTGGTGGATATGGATAGGGGAGAGTCTCAAACAACATTCAACATCACGCTTTTATCCTTGATTTTTCTCATTCAATTGCAAAATGTTGAATAACACTAGTCTCAACTTCGTTTCTTTTTATAACCAAATAGTTACTTATGAAATTTAATGTGGTGGTTGGGGTAGGTTTGATTGGAGGAGTTAAGAGAAAGTTGTCCGATTAGTTCGGAAGAGTTAGAAGTAAGTTTTCCAATCAGTTCAGAAGAGTTACAAGAAACTCCTTCGAACATATCGGAGAAGTTAGAAGTAACTCCTCCGATATGATTGGAGGAGTTTACCCAAACTCGCGCAATATCGTTGTGTATCAAAATAAAATATAGGTACTCCTCCAGAATTGTTCGGAGGAGTTTGAAGTGACTCCTCCAAACTTTTTGGAGGATTTGAAAGTAACTTTGTCGATTTAAAATTTGGATTGAAAGACTAATTACTATTCACTTTCCAAGTGAAACATGAATTACCAGAAGAATCTTGAGATGAAGAAGGATTCTTTTGATGATTTCTCTCAGGCTCAAAAAATAAGGGGCCTCCATTTTAGGGAAGTAACAGAATCAAAAGAAAAATGGAGGGTTGCAGTGCTTGTCACAACATAACTGCTCTGATACCAATTGTTGGATTACTGAGAGGGGGGTGAATCAGTAATGAGAAATTTTATTAATTTTAACCACAATTTATTCTTCAACAATATTCAACAGTTTATCTTTAGCATTCAATAGATCATCAACAGTATGATCATAAACAACGTCACATCACAATAGATACACAGTACACCATAATTTACATGGAAACCCAAATGGGAGAAAACCACAAAATGATTTTCTTATATATTTATCAAAAGAAAACATTCATTGGAAGCACCAACTTCCAATTCTCCAGCTACAATTGGAAGGAGGCTCCAACCCCCTAAGTTCTCTAGCTCCAATCGGAAGGTGGCTACAACCACCTATCCTTGGTCGATCCTGCCACCATGAAATATAAATGTAGACCAACTGTAATTATCATAAAATCTATCACTGTCACCATCATTGTCTCTGCCACTATCACTATCACCGTCACTGTATCTGTCACTATCACTGTCACATTGTCACCGTCACTCTATCACTATCATTGTCTCTGTCACTATCTCATCAACCTGTATCTGATCATCAACCAACTAAACCTATACCATACCATGCATCAAGTGTCTACCAATATACATACTATCTCATGCATCAATCATGAACTAGTGAGTCATGAACTAGAGCATCAACCATGTATAACCTGCATCATGTACCATACGATCAACCATATACATATATGTACCATGTCATCAATGAATCATCTCAAAGAATGTCAAATGCATGTCCCTCATGCATATGAATATCCATTAACCATGTACAAGAAACTCAAAGATATGAACTATAAGAACCATATCATATGTTATACTAGACATAAGAGTGATCCTCACTCATCCAAGAAACTAAGGTATACCATATCCAAGTACCAAATCAACTGTACCAAGAATTCCTCAAGCACTCACCATATAATAGTAACCATCAAAACAAGCATATAACCGTACCAAAACATTTGTAGCTGACCTGGACCTATAAGATGTTGACCTGTAGGCTTGCTTCAGACTTCAGGGACTTAGTACCAACATTTACTCAATTCTGCAAGTGCCTAGCTATATAGACATAGGGAAACTTTCAAGTGCCTCGCTAGACAAAGATAGGACAATTTGTGAGTGCCTCACTATATAGGTATGGGTTGACCCATGAACACCAACCAAATTAGGGTTTTACAGAAACCCTGGCATTCTGTAACTTTGAAACGCCCGCTCTTTTCTCATACTTTCTCCATTGCCTCAGACTTGTTGTCGCATTCACCAAAATACCAAAATAGACCATAAAAAAACCACTATTTCACAAGATATATAATCAATGAATAAATGTGAGTGTGTACTTGTGAATTACTCCTTGAGGTGTATTTATACCAATACTAGGTAACTCCCTTCCTTAATTTAGCGCTTCTAGGGTTTTCTTATTACAACAACTTTACCCCTTTGGCTAGTTGACTTGTAACCAACTAGGGATTCTTAACCACTCTTCGGGGCCTCCAACTTCACAAGGACATATCTCCCTAACCATGAGGATCTCTATGGCATTCCACATATCACTACAAATGGAATGACGAGTACTATCCATTTATGAGGGTCATACCTACATTTACACTATCCTATATGTTTATATTCCTCATTCAACTTTAGTTAAATAAAACACATCGTCGGGGCTTCTTCAAGGTTTGAAATCAATGAAAAACAAACTATCAACATTGCTCACCATTCAATCCCTTCATTCTTCTCAGTCCACATAGATCAATATGTACAATCTCTAGCGATTTTGTCGTGGAGTACTCTTTTGATTTGAACTTGGTCCTGGTATGTTTTCCATGTAGACAATGCTTAGATAGAGTATTTGTTGGCTTTCAAATCTCGGGAATTTCTCTTACTACTTCCTTCTTACTGATCTTGACAAGATTTTTAAAGTTCATGTGACCCATTCTTCTATTCTAGAGCCAAATTTCATTTTCCTTTCTTAAAAAACATATTTCCTTTCCAATTTCATTCAGAACATATATGTTGTTCAAAGTTCTTATAGCTATGGAAACCAACTTACATGTTCCTACTTTCCTTATCTCATATTTTTTTTAGTCAAACAAAATTTTGTGTCCTTGATCACACATTTGACTTACACTTAGTAGATTGTGCTTCATATCTTCGACTAGTAGAACATTTTTTGCCTTAGCATCTTTGGTTCCAAGTTTGACTGTGCCTGTTTCAGGATTAATCCATAAGTGCGGACACAAACCAATCTCCCTAGATCCACCTGGATCTAGAAAAAAGAAAAACATAATAGGACGCTTTCCTTAAGTTTTAAATATTGAATTTACTAAGAGGCAAGAATCATGGACATACCTTATGATCGCTTCCTATAGTCTTTGTTGCTCCCGCTTCGCTCCAGTGCTCTTGTGCAGTCAAGATCAAAAC
>ML777347.1:661489-674168 GCA_009831015.1 Picea engelmannii
AGAACTCCTCTCCTTTTATAAGTTGAAGAAGATAAGGTGAGGAGGTTAGGATGATCCCACTAAATCATGAAAGTGAGTAAGATCCAAACCATTCGGATGCCACCTCACCATAGAAGCTTCTCCTTCTAGAAGATTCACAAAAATTCTCATTTTTCCCATGTGCTGGAATTCTCGCACCCTAGCTGTAGAGCAACCTGTGAACACCTCGCACCCTGGCTATAGTGAAACCTACGAGAATGGGTCATTCTTGCACCCTTCCTATATAGCAACCTGCGAACTTCCCTTTTTATAAGGTTTTTACATAGGAAAAAGCAACTTCTTTTCTCAGGAGAAGTTCTTCTCCCTTCTCTCTTTAGGAACTCAGGCCACTGACCCCTCTAAAGGCAACAGATAGGTTTACATCATTAACGATCATAGGGATGACGAAAATAATGTGTAACAGTGCCTCTTCCTATAATTTTGGCTCAGTTTTCATTCCCAAATGAAATTGATCCATCTCGTTCCTTATTCATAGTTAGAAACTTGTTCGTGTCACCTGTCATATGCTTTTAACAACCACTGTCAACATACCACCCAGTTTTCTTATGTTGAACTTGTAGAGAAAGCATGCATTCTTTAGTGTTGAATTGATCTTGCTTCCTTATCCATATACTTTGTGGTTCTTGCTTATGGCTATTGATATTTTTTTTTATTCTCTTGGAGGAACAACCAATCTACAATCCTTGGACATGTGACCAAAATTATTTCATTTGTAGCATTCTATTTCATCACTGAAAGATCCAAATTTGTTGTAGTTTATGTTATGTGTTTCATGAGGCCTTCTTGGATAACCATTCCTCATGCAATCTTCATAGTTTATTTTGTTCTTGGCATAGGTTCTACAATTCATAGCTTTGTGCCCAAAATTGTTACATGAATAACATAAACCAAGAAAAATATTTTGATACTTGGGGTTGGAAGATCTTTTGAATGGTGTTGCTCTTATGAATCCTTATTCTTCTTGACGTATTTATATTGTTGGTTATTGTTGATTCTGAATTCTGAATCTTCTAGATGGTGTAGTGTCTCTGTAATCTTATTATTGGATCTTCTTTCCTTCTTCCTTCTTAGGAGAGCCTCTGATTGTTTCTGCATAACTTATTTGTTCTTCTTCTTGTTTTGTTGTATTGGAGCTCGAGCCTTTCTCTGTCTACATCTGGTTGTATCCTAACCCAGACCTGTCATACTATGACCTTTGATTGTTGATTATTTCATCCAATATTTTGGTTTTATTCTATTGCACATCTTTCTTTTGAAGATATTTTCTTATAGTGTCTATTTATGCTTTGAAGCCTTCAATCATCTTCTCCTTTTCTTCCAACTGACTTATGAGTTCTTCTTCAATTCTTTTATCTTCTTCTATCTGGATTTTTAACTTCATGATCATTTTCTCAACTTCTTCTGAGTTGGAATTCTGAGATCCTTCTTTTCTCTTTAGTTCTACCTTGAGTGATTTGTTTTTATTTCTTTCATTACTTAGATCTTCTAAGGTGCTGATTAATAATGCTCTAAGATCAATTTCACCTTCCTCTTCGAAATCTTCTTCAGAATCCTCTACTGCCATGAAGAGTACTCTTTCTGAATCACTATCACTATCATCATCCTCGTCTGATGAGGAGCTATCTTCCTTGGAGTAGAAACTCATTTTGAAGAATTTATATTTGCTTCTTCTCTTATCTACCTTTTGATTTTTATTTTTCTTTTTAATATCTCCTTCTTCATCGTTATCTTTATTCTTATCATAAGGACATTTAGAATCAGAATGACCAATACCACCACAATTAAAAAATTTCAATGGAAGCATACATTTGTATTTTTTGGTCTATTCTTTATTCCAAGGTTGAAATATTTGGATCAAATCTCATTAGAAGAGACCTTAGTACCTTTTAAACAATGACTAGTTCCTTCATCTCTTCTCCCAAATCTTTAATAGTATTCACTACTTCATCAAATTGCAGAAATTAGACTGCAATTTATTCATCTTCCTTCATCTTCAATTGTTCGAACTTAGCTCTAAGGGTTTGAAGTTTATCTCCTTTGAATTTTGCATCTCCTTCATAATTATTTTTAAGCTTATCCCAAAGATCCTTTGCAGAATCACAATGCATGACTTTGAAAAACACTGAATCACCAAGACTTCTCCGAATGGTGCCTTTAGCCCTTGAATTGTTCTCATTGAGTTTATTTCCATATTTTTCAGTTGGGAGAGTGGCTAGAGTTGTATATCCATCCACTACTGACTGCCAAACATCAAATACATGTGCCTGTAAAAACATTTTCATCTTTTTGTTCCAGAATGCATAGTTTTGTCCATCAAAAATTGGTGCTCCAATCTTAGCGTATTCCTTGATCGCCTTCCAATGGTTAGATTACCTCTAGAAGGACCTGCTATGATTCCAATTGTTGGAATAATGAGAGCGGGGGATGAATTAGTATTAGCACTTTTATTTTAACCACAATATATTCTTCAACAGTATTCAACAGTTTATCATTAGCATTCAATTTATTATCAGTAGTATACACATAAGCAACATCACATCAACAATATCACATCATATACATAGTACACCATAATTTACCAGAAAACCCAAATGGGATAAAACCACATAATTATTTTCTTATATATATCAAAGAAATGCATTCATTGGAAGCACCAACTTTCCAATTCACCAACTGCAACTGGAAGGAGGATCCAACCCCTTGAATTATTTGCTTCTAACCAGAAGGAGGATACAACCCCCTGATTCTCAAGCTCCAACATAAAGGAAGCTTCAACTCCCTATGTTCTTCGACACCAACCAGAATTAAGCTACAACCCCCTTTCATTACCCCATCCTGCCACCCTAAAATATAAGAGTAGACCAACTATCACTACCACAATCTCTACTGTTGTCTCTTTCACTGTCATTGCCACCGTCACATAAACATGTCACTGTAAATATTCCATTGTATCCAACCTTTCATTGTCAATGTCGTTGTATCATCAGCCTGTAGTTGATCATTGACCAACAAGAACTTGTACCATACCATGAATCAACTGTGTACCAACATATGCATCAATCATGTACCATAAGATATGCCAAAAAGTAGATACCATGACATCAACGAAAGTAGAAATCATATATCAAATCATGTACCATGTACTAGAGAATCAATCATGTATAGAACCTGTATCATATACCATACCATCAAGTATGTAGATATTTGTACCATACCATCAAAGAAGTACTGTCAAGGTACCAAGTCATGTACCTCTTTCATATGCCACCATGCAACAAATGTATATCTCAACCATGTACTAACATCTCAAGGATGTAAACCATAACAACCATATTATATACTAACCAGATACAAGAGCATGTCTCACTCAATCATGTAGCCAAGATGTACCTCAGCCATATGTCAATCCCTCATCAACATGTCGAGTATGCTTCAAGCATACACCATACCATAACCAAGCATTACCTTCAAAACAAGTACACAAACATACCAGTACCTATGTAGCTGACTTGTTACACTAAAATGATGACCTGTAAACCTTCCTTTGACTTCAGGGACCTAGTACAAGCATCTCCTCCAAACTTGTCTTTTCCTCACGAGACTAAGATATCATGTCATGTGGGGCCTCACGTGACAATAACTGTGCAACCTGTGAGGTCCTTGCGAGACACCCTATGCCTAACCCGCAAGGTCCATCCAAATTAGGGTTATAGAAAACTTCTATCACTCTGCAACTTTGAAACTTTTGCTCTTTCCTTGCACTTTCTCCACTGCCTCGGACTTACCATCGGATTCACCAAAAGACCAAAATAGACCATAACAATCTCACAAGATAGATATTCAATGTGTGTGTATATGTACTTATGATAGACTCTTTGAGGTGTATTTATACTTTTACTTAGTAACCTCTCTCCTTAATCTTAGGGTTTCTTGAACTTTCTTTTTACAACTAATTTACTCTTTCATTAATGAACTTGTAACCAACTAGGGGTTTCTTAACCATTATTCGAGGCTTCCAACATCTCAAGGCTATAACTCTTCAACCATGAAGAACCATGTGGCATACCACATATAACTGGAAATGTCATGATGAGGACTATCCATCCATGAGTGTGTTACCTACATTTACAATGTCCATCATGACCTTTTTCCTAGATCAAATTCAGGTTCCATAACCATACCATTGGGGTTGTCATGCTTCTTCAAAGGTTGACATCAATGACAACCAATCTTTCAACATCCATGAAAAAATGGGGTTTTTCTTAGGATTCGGGTTCCTCCCTTTCTTACAAGGAAGTTTTTGAGTTACATGATACCCCATCATTGGTTGAATGATATTTTGATCCATGTCCTGCAAACTTTCCTCTAACACCACAAGGTCTTCAAGGACACAACAATACACACTCCTTAATTTTTACAATTCAACACATAAGTTAGATGTCATGGTAAAATAACCAATTTCTTAGAGCTTCCACATAATAATTTACAAGCATTTACATTTCCCATTACATGAGACATTTACATTTACATACACATATCATTCATATTCAATTTTAACAAGCTAAGTTAAACACTTATCTGATAGGGAATTTTTCCAATGCCAAATGACTAAGAGAGGATGCCTTTCCTCCCAACCTTAGGCCTTATTGTAGAGTACCTTCCTACAGTACACCACCCCTATGCCTAGACATGATACCACCAAGAAAAGTTGACTCGGTTGGGTTCCGAGCTTGTGATGATTCAGGAAAATTACTCTCCTTCTCCCTCTGACCCAGTAGAAGTTTCCCACCTCCCACTAAGCTCAGGGTATCTACAAGTTTATCAGGTGTTTTTTCAATTGGATTTCCTCTGCACAAGGGAGTCCTTTCTCTGCTAAATAGTTTCTCAGTGACCTCCCCTCACCAATGTTCATTTCTATCCAGTAAGCACCAAGTTGTATCCCACTAATGATTCAACTTGGGATCCAGGTATTCTCTGTTCAGGGTGATCATCAACAACTTAGACAAACTTCCTCTTTTCCTCAAGGAAATATCTTATTTTCCTCTTTATTCGATCAATTTTCTTGAATATCTCTGTGTGTTGTGTTTCTTAGCCCATGAGTCGTTCTTTCAGCAATCACATTCTCTACTTGTTCTCTAGATCATTTTTTTGTCTGAGTGTGCACCCTTGTGTGTGTTCTCCCCCTTCTTTTCTCTCTGTGTTGTTGTTCTATTGTTTTTGTATTATGTCTCCTCTTTCTTTTTGGTGGTGTTTTTTCACATTTTTCTTCATTCTTTTCCAATCCCCTCAAGACTATTGTGGCTTCCTACAGATGCCACATGTAATCTGTGGTTCTCACTCTGAAGAATAAGATCAATAGAGTCATGTTGTTAGGTCATTTAATTGGCCCTTTCCTTCTTCAAGGAGCCAACTACCAACAATCAATAATTGTTCCAACCACCCCTACGACTTCTTTTATTGCTCATGTGGCTATGCACAGGTCTGGTACATTGAAGGTGTAAGGTTATTATGCTTAGCAAGCATAAGTAAGCTTGTTAGACAAGCTTCCTATTTTCCTCACTAGTGCATTTCAAATTCTTCTGCACTCAACCATTCAATCAATCCATGCTTCGTCAACTTCTTCTATTGTATCATGGCCAGTACTGTCAAGGATGTTCCTTCTTAGTCAATGGTTTGGTGTATTTTCTAAAATTAAACATAGTTCACATGTTTTGTAACATAAATTAAATAACCTTAACATAATTGCAATCTCGGAGGGAAATGGGGCATTACATTCTCCTCCCCCTTAAAGAAACATTGTCCTTGGTGTTTAAAGCACCTTGTATATGCAATTATATAATAAACAAAAATGGGTATGCCAATCTCATGGCATATTCCATCTACCATGTAGCTTCATAAGCTCCAAAGTGCTTCCATTTCACCTTGACTTTCACAATGGCTTGGTTATGGAGCATTCTTTCTTTCCTGTCTAGGATGCATTGGGATTCGGGTTGGAATTCTCCTTTTGGTTCCACCTGTATTACAGTCCAATCAATGACATGATTAGAATCGTGCACATATTTCTTTAACAAAGACATGTGGAATACATTATGAGCTCTAACAGTAGGTGGTAAGGCAATTCTATATGCTACTGGTCCTATTCTCTCTAGAATTTCAAATGGTCCACAATATCGGGAAGCCAACTTAGCGCACATCCCCATTTTCAGGGAAATTCTTTTCGGTTTCACTCGGAGGTACACATGGTCTCCCACTTTGAATTCTATGTGGTTTCTCTTTCTATCAACATAGCTCTTTTGTCTATCCTGGGTAACCTTCAGGTTTTTCCTTATTTTGACCATAGAATGTTCCATCTCCTTCAACAATTCTGGTCCAAGTGTGATTTTGTCCACAAGATTGTCCCAACTAATTGGAAGTCTACACATTCTACAATATAGAGCCTCTAATGGGCTCATCTTCAATTATTCTTGATAACCATTGTTATACGTAAATTCTACCAATTGTAGATATTCTTCCCACTGCTTGGGTTGGTGCATAACATGCATCCTTAAAATTTCTTCTAACACTCTGTTCACCCTTTCGGTATGACCATATGTTTGAGGATGGTAGGTTGTGATAAATGTCAATTGTGTTTTCAAGCATGTAAACAATATTTTCCGTAAATTCGAAGTGAACTTAGCATCCCTATCTGAGATTATGGTTTTGGGAAAACTATGCAATATGAAAAATTATTTCATAAAAACATTGGCAACGTCTATAGCTTTAAAATTAGATTTTATAGGAATAAAATGAGCTTCCTTTCTCAACTTATCCACTACAACCATGATTGCATCATCTTGTTTGGTTGTCTTAGGTAGACCTGTGATAAAATCCATGGAAATCACTTCCCATTTCCACTCTCAAATTCGTAAGGGTTGCAATAGTCCAATAGGGTGTTAATGATCAACTTTCACTTGTTGGCACTCTAAACACTTCACAATGTATTAAGCAATGTCATGCTTCATTACATGACAATAATAAGGTTTTCTAACTGTTGTCACCATTTTCTGGTAACCAGGGTGACCTACATATGGTCTCCTATGGAATTCTTCCATAATCAAATGCCTCAGATCTATTGAATTAGGCACGGACAACCGATTTTTGTACAACAATAGGCCATCAACCCCAAATTGATATCCTTCATACCTCTTTTTTGTAGGTTCCTGACGTAACCTTTATTTCACTTGATTGAAGAACTCATCTTCTTGCGAGAGGGATTTAATCGTCTATTGAATTTCATACTTTCCCACACTTGTTTTCGGTAAGTGTATTTTCTGAACACTTCAGCTGAGCGCATCTGCTACTTTGTTCTCTTTTCCTTTTATGTGTTTGATTTTGAAATCAAACTCACTGATCAAATCCATCCACTTGGAATGTCTAGCATTCGACCTCGACTAATCAAATAAATACCTCATGCCACAATGGATAGTCATGAGGATAAATCTCCTCCCGAGCAGCTAGTTCCTCCACATCTTCAATCCACGCACAATTGTTGCAATCTCTAGATCATAAGTAACATACTTCTATTCATGTTCATTTAATTTTCATGACTCGTAACAAATCACTTTCCCTTATTGCATGAGAACTCCACCAAGTCCCTTTTTGCAAGCATCTGTGCAGACCAAGAAATACTTTTCTGGATCTGCAATCCTTAGAACATGTGCATTGGTTAATAGATACTTTAACTGTTGTAAGATAGCTTCACACTCATGGTTGTGTTTAGATTGGTCATAACAACACTTGGCCTTCCGAATAGTGTCCTCCAATGTCTTGGGTTTGTCAAACTCAATTCTATTATGGTAGGACTATGGTAACCCACTGAGAAAATGTTGGATTCTCGCCTTCTCATCCTCGAGGTAGGGAACATACCTCAAAAACTCCATAAACCTTTTAGTGTATGCATCCATGGTAAGTTTTCCCAAATTAAGCTCATGGAATTCCTTTACTTTGTCGTCATAATACTTTTAAGATAGGTAAGATTTACATAATTATTTCTCATATTGTTTCCAAGTCAGCTTGCTTTCCTTCAAGCCTTTGATTTCCTTGAGATCTTCCCACCAAATGGAAGGTCCTCCAATCAGGTTGAATACTACAATCCTTGCCTTGGTATTCTCAGAATAATTATGCACTCGAAAGTACTTCTTCAAACTGAATAGCCATACCTCAACTTCTTATCCTTTCTTCATCTCTCCATCAAAGGTAGGTAGCTTAGCCTTCTTAAATTATTTAGTTAGAAAGCTCTAAGAATTATTTCTTTTTATCTTCTTAGGAACATTGGATTTTGTGCCACTATTGGATTGTTCTTCCAAAGTAATTTGTTGGCTATATGACTTCGTGGAAATATTTCCACTCAATTTTCCTTTCTTGGCATTCTGATGCTTATTTCTGGAAGAACTCCTTCCCATGTCGTTATGAGCTAGTCCATGCTTCTAGGCATCCGAAGAGGTTTTCAACCTCTCTAAATGTTGTAATTCTACATTTCTAGGGCCTTGTTGCAGATGTTTATGAATTTTAGACAAACTCTGCAGTAGAACTGCATTTAACTCTGCATGTTCGACCTGAGCTCTCATAAGCTTCTCATTGTCTACCTTCAAACTTCTGACGGTGTCCATCAAATATGGAGGGGTTTCTCTATCCCTTTAACCATCAGATTTCTCATCTATGAGGTGTGAGATATCATCCATATTGCATTGCACCCTTCACCATTGTGACCTTCCAACACGTCCTACATATTGAAACAACAATTATCATTAGCATTTTATGTCAGCACTTAAAATAAGCATTCCGGGAAACAAAGAAAATCCTTTGTAAACAATTTTAAGCGGTCTTGGTGACCCATTCAAGCCTAGATTTTGAAATGAGCTCTGATACCACTATGTAACACACTCAAACACCTAAGTAACATTTTAAGGAGTGGGGCATTAACATTTTGTCTTTCTTCAACTATCTCAATACCTTTGTTTGAGGGTACCATCATTTTATGCTCGTCAAGATCTTTCCAACGACTATAATTATGCTTAATTATGAGTCAAGAATAAAGGTTATGGCCTCATACGGTTTCTCGAACTCATAAGGTTAGCATCCAACACACTGCCACATGGCACTTCATCACTCGTGCCTTCCATCGTGGCATCGATGTAGCGCCTACCCCAACTCGTTGATGTGGATTTTTTGTCCACATAACCCCATCATTGTCATCGAACTTAATTTCGGTGAAGTACCAACTATCCATTATGATTGTCCCAGTGATGATTCACCTATCAACCCTTTTCCAGATCCAATGGTCCTTATGCCACTCATCCTACGGTCTTGGGTGAGTCAGTGATTCTAACTTACTTGCAAGTTAATGCTCATCCCTTCTTTTACATTCATTAATGAATCAAGGGGACCTATGACATTTTGATGGTCAAGATTAATCCTTCACCTCGCATCGACCAATGTTCCAGATTTCCTACCCTTTTTTATCGATGTTGACGCTCCTAACCAACGTCTATAGGTTTATCTCCCAAGTCTTGATGACAATGCATAAGGATCAATGGTCCATATTGCATCCTCACATCCTCGACGAGATCGACAACTATCAACGGTCTGATGCCTATTTCGTTGTCAACACTCCTTAGGTGATATTTAACTTACCATCCCCCTAATATCGATGGAAATGACTTGGGAATCAATGGTATAGAGCCACTAATGTGTAGATCTGACTACCATCACTTAAAAAGAAGGTTCAAAGAACCTCCTCTCTGAATGGGACCCACATTAGTCCCATCGACCAATTTTTTGGTAACACCTATCACCACTTTTTACACATGGACTGTCGAGTTAGTAGGCCATGTCATCATGAAATCCTCATCCTCTTTCACATCCTAAGTGTGGTCTTCCAGAGATCGACGACTGAGGATATGCTCATATTAGGCACAAATCAACAGTTCTCATCAAGTATTGTGCCAATTTTTCATCGAAAGTTCCCTGGCAAAAACTTCCTCTTCCCACATTTGGATCACCGACGACATTGCATATGATAGCATCGACAACATAGATATCTCCTTATCATCTCAATCGGATCGACGATTGTTGTTCTCTCTCCAACCTTTATTGTCGTTGCTGAAATTTTACAAGTTCTATCTCTCGGTCATTTGCGACGATAGATCTTTGTCAATGAAGGGATAAGATTCACTCATCCCAACAGATAAACAGTCATAATTTCTTTCAACTCATCTCACAGTTTCTTGACTAGTTAGCCCAATTATTGGGACTTAGTCATTTTTTGGGTTCTATCGGGCTCCGTCCAGGTATGATAAGGTCTACAAACACTCTCTGACCATCGTTGGTCTCTCAAACACATGAATGCATAAGACCTTACAGATCTTACAATCTCTCCACGATAAAATGGGGTTTTTCTAAGGATTCAGGGTCCTCCCTTTCTTACAAGGAATTTCTCGGGTTATAGGATACCCTATCACTAGTTGAATAATATTTTTGTCCATGTCCTACAAAATTTCCTCTAACACCACAAGGTCTTCAGGGACACAACAATATGTTGGCAAATATTTAACAGACAGCGAATGGAAAATATTTAACAGACAGTGAATGCTTGCCATTGATGGCAAGTACAGAAGTAATGATGGCTTGAGTACAATAGTGATGATCAATAGGCAAATAGAAGATAAGTCCAGGAAGATTGAATGATCGAAGGCAACGCAACATTGACAAAATGATCGAAGGCTCGAGAAGCATTTCTGATCGTTGGATCCCATCCAAAATTCTCGACAGCATGAGGGCCGTCAGATCTGAATAAAGACAAGAAGAGCACGCTGAAGAGGAGGATAGATCTCAGGCATTAGATCTGAGCGCAGGGTTCGACCATCGTTGGATAGAGGAAAACCTGCACGATCTTTAAAAGTGCAAGGAGTAGAGGGCTCACAAATCCCGAAAGCAAGAGGCCCGCCCATCTCAGGGGGTTATGTGGACCATTGATCCAACTCCCTATCGGATTTTTGAGGATCGTGTGTTGGAGATGTCAAAGAAACAATGCAACAGGAATCCCGATTTTGCGATATGCAAAATTGCGACATAATCTGAGCCGTCAAATCAAGATCACATCTGAACCATCGATCCAACTCACATCAACAAACCACGTCAGCTAGGAACACATGGCACAACCAGGTAATGACAAGTGTCAGACTGATTCAACATGCCAAGCACATGTAAGTCACGAATCAAGGTGACACATGGCAGTTATTTAACACATGTGACGTCAGCAGACTTACACCATGTCGGAGTTTTGAGAATCGATAGTTGGACATGTCAAAGATTATTGACATCAGGAATCCCGATATCGCGATATGTGAAATTGCGATGTAATCTGAGCCATTAGATTAAGGTTGAATCTGGACCATTGATTCCAGCCCTTGTCGGAGTTTCGGGGATCGAGAGTTGGACATGTCAAATATTATTGACATCAGGAATCCTGATATCGCGATATGTGAAATCACGATGTAATCTAAGCCGTCAGATTAAGGTTGAATCTGGACCATTGATTCCAGTCTTTGTCGGAGTTTTGGGGATCGAGAGTTGGACATGTCAAATATTATTGACATCAGGAATCCCGATATCGCAATATTTGAAATCATGATGTAATATGAGCCGTCAGATTAAGGTTGAATCTGGACCATTGATTCCAGTCCTTGTCGAAGTTTCGGGGATCGAGAGTTGGATGTGTCAAATATTATTGACATCAGGAATCCCGATATCGTGATATGTGAAATCGTGATGTAATCTAAACCGTCAGATCAAGTGTTGATCGGAGGGTTACAGTTCTCTCTCACAGTTAACTCCTTAGTTTGGAATCTGTTAGCAAAACGGACTCATGATTGCAAATCAGTTAGTGTTTCAGTTGGCGTTTCAGTTGCTCGGACAGTTGTCTTTCTTTTTCCCAAAGAGTTGGGAAGTTGAACTGTCGTGTAGTTGTGTATAAAAGAAAATGAGATAGACTGTGTATGGTTGGATATTCTATATGAGAAAAGAATGAAACCGTAAGAAAAGTAAAAGGAGAGAATGCACAGGAGAAGCTTGAGCATATGTGTAGTATGAGATGAAACACGGAGTAGAATAACAAAACAAGTTGGAGTAGAGCAGAATGAGAGAACGAGTTGATGCAGAGCATACCCGTTGAACAGACAGAGGAAGAGAAGAACAACAGAACAGTTTGTAGAAGACCAGATTTTTAGAACAAAGAAAGATTGATATGAATTGTTTTATCTGTGTAGTTGACTGTTTATTTATTTATTAACATTCTAGGGAGGTTGGGAGGTGCTCGGGAGGACTATTGTCCTTAGAGTTTCAAGTGGGAGCTTGAACACAGGAAGTTGTATCTTTTATCTGGTTGCAGCCAGAGAAACCAGGGTGGGAGGGTGGTGCAAGGGAGAACAAGTGTTCTCTGTTATACAGGTTGGAGCCTGTGTAACAGGAAATTGGTGCTTCCATCCAATTGGTGCTGGAACATTCAGGAAGTTAGTGCTTCCATCCAGTTGGTGCTGGAATATTCAGGGAGTTGGTGCTTCCTTCTAGTGGGTGCTAGAGAAACCAGAGAGTTGGTGCTCTC
>ML777347.1:682061-695268 GCA_009831015.1 Picea engelmannii
TGGAGGTATAAAAAGGGTTATCTAGTAAAAATAGGGGTTTCTTTTATTGGAAAGATGTATTAGGAGGAGGGTTCAACGAAAGGATTTTTGGAGGTATTTATCAATATCTACTTAAATTAGGAGTATTGTTTAATATCCCATGAAAGAAAGTGCTATGTCACAGGTTCCTTGAGTGAAGATTCTATGGGTTTTGAATGAGGGAATTGTATTACATTCATTGTAGCTTCCTAATAATGGTTTCCTACAACTCCTGCATAGGACTGAGGATCATATGCTCATGCTTTGTAGCAGTGATTGCTTGTGGAGCACCCTCAACCTAAGATCTAGTTCTCTCTGGATCGATCACCCACTAGATCATCAATTACCTATAGAGTTTGTTGTGCCCATTATGGTCTGCAATCTGGATATGTAATATCATGCTCATCAACATCTAAATCAGAATATGAAATCTTATCCAAAAAAACATGAAGTATCATCTCTAAGATCAACATTAGGAAGAGGCAGAGAAGTTTTAGTAGGTTCCTCCTACAGTGCATGCAAGGGGCCTTCATTGAATGTCACATTTATTTCAATGAACAATCTATAGGTGCAAGGTTCCAAAGAGGAGAATTTATCTTTTGAAATAGCCATATGGTGTGAGGCTTTGGAATCTAACATCCAAGTATTAAGTGAAGAAGAAATAACAATTAGAGTTTGGCCCTTACCTCAATCTTATGCTGGATTTTCTCCAAGTTGTTTCCTGCATGCAATATTCAAAATTATTTTGTTCAAGAGCTTGTGCCATTAGATATCTCTCTCTCTCTCTATATATATATATATACCTCAAAGTGAACATTGAAATATCTTATTTATGATGAACATTAAAATATATTTTTTTAAATATGATTGCATAGAGAGTAGTAAGGTACTCTACAATCCAATATGAAGATATTAAAATAAATTAAATTGAGTTTAATTAAAAATATATAACAATAATAAAAATAAAGTTGACTCAATTAAAAAAAACAATTACACTCATAGTTTCAAACTAGATTTATAAAGCATTGAGATGGATCAAATTGAGTAAAAAAAATTGATAATTTGAAATTTACACTATTAATTAATATCAAGTCCATATTGAGAATAGTGATTGGATTACTGAGAGGGGAGAAATATTTGAGAAAAGACGAGATAAATGGGCGTATAGGTGAACCTGAAATAAAATTCAAGAGATCCCTTGAAAATTTATTTGTGGTGTCATTTGAAAATTGCACAATCTAGCTCCAAGCGGTGATACACAAATTAATCTTACTGAGAGGGGGAGAAATATTTGAGAAAAGAGGAGATAAATGGGTGTCCAGCTCCAAGCGGTGATACACAAATCAAAGAAAGAGGGTGGTCAGTAAGATTTTGAAATGGTCGACGATTCTGCAAGTGCATATATCAATTCAACAACCCTGGTCTTTGGCGTCGAGAAATATTTGAGAAAAGACGAGATAAATGGATGAAATAAAATTAAACTGAGCATCTTGTCCTTTTCTTGCCTTGCTGTCATCGGCAGAGCATTTAATGCAATTATTGCTGTCATCGGCAGAGCATAGATGTATGCTAAACTTTCTCCCATTCCAATTATTTTCCAACTATTTTCTGGTTGGTTTTTAACAATTTTTTCTATAAAATAGTAAAAACGTAGAATGTTTAGGTTATCTTTATTTTAATCTAGCTTGCAATATTTTCATGGCCGTAGTATCTGCATGGAAATGGCCTCTTACAGGACCAACATGTGCTTACTCAATCATGCTATTCCTCTCATTCTCTAAAACACATCTCCTTAGTACATCACTTGGTCCTATTTATGCAAGTATCCACTTATGAGTGTATAGGGATAAACTTTCATGGAAAGTACTTTTTTCTTCTTCTCTCATAGACTTTCAAGTGCCTTTCCCTATGTAAGAATTGGACAATTTCTACCAATTCTCTTGAGTAGCCTCAACTTTAAGTGTTGTGTCCTGTGCGACTTAAGGGATGTTTAGAGAGGGATTTAGGGATGTGAAAGGGATATTTCATATGTTTATTATAGTTTTATTAGCTTCACCACCTGATGGAATAGACAGAAAGAGGACTTGAAAAGAAAATTGAGTTCTCAAAGCAAGTTATGAGATGATCGTGCACTTGAAAATGCTACCCATTTCTTGGCATTTAAGGAGCCAGAGAAAGATTTCAACCCTTCATGCTAGTGATTCATGGGATGTATTTGGAATAGGCTTTGTAACTAAGTTCTTTGAAGTCTCCGATGATATAAATTTGGGTGAAATCACAATTTTTTGTTGTTTAAATTGCATTTTTGAATGCATAAATGGCTTCAGCATCTTGAGAAACCCCTGAGGCACTCAGATTATACAGACTTAACCACTCAAATATGTAGATCCAATAACTTCTCATTGAATTTCGGGTAAAATTAAATAGATAGTATCACTTGAAAGGCACCAAAACATAAAACATTTAGACTATGATATTCTTATGTATCTCATCCATCCAACCTCTATGTTAGTTGGGGAGTCATTGTTTAGTGAAATCTCCATTAGAGTTATGAGAGCTAGGGTTGCAATGGGTAGCTCTTCTTTGGTTGCTCAGAGAATCCATAAACTATTTCCCCCATGAAAATTTAGATGGGGACATGCTAGATCTAGAAGAAGCCATGTAAATTTGAACATTGTTGTCCCTCCAAGATAGACATTTTAGTTTAGTTTTTTTTAATCTTTTATGAATTGTAATGTAGTTTTGGTACTCTTATAGTTTGTACGGAAGTATACATGGCAGGACTATTTGGTATAAAGTATTATAGGCCAAGGTATATTGTTTTGAACTTGGTTATGCCCATTTTTTTTCAAAGTTGTGACCATTTTTTGAAACTTTTCTATTAAATCATTGTCTAGTTTGGTCATAGTGCTCTCTAATACAAATTATAACCATTACTATTTAAAAAAAAAAGAATAAAACAAAAAACAAGCATACAAACTACAACAATTCAATAAATATGACGTCAAATTACAATATAACAACTTATTCTCATTTAAGAACACAAAATACTCCATTATCAATTTGCAATTTAGAATCACAAACTTCATAAACCATATTCCCTTTGCTTAGATATGCTTTATAAATACTCCTTTTACTCTTGGTGCATCCTTGCTAACATGGCTGAAGGCCATATGATGAGGGTTATAACTTTTGACTCGGTTATCCATTTGGGATGAAATTTTACAGAGAGTTGTGTCTCAAAGAGTTCAGTGCCATGTCGATCTGATCATTTAGATTGAACATTGTTTCAACACTTTTTCGGGGCCAAAATCCTTCATATAAGGCCTCAAATCGGGGTTTTAGTGTTTTTACGAGAATTTTTAAATTTTTAATTATCAGTTATCTCTTAGTTTATGAACTTAATCATAAGCGAGTTGAAAAATAGTGTTCTTCTAGTTAGCTCTTAGTTATTGGTCAGTTTTAGGGTCATGTGAGAATTTCTTAAAATTAGATGGTTTTACTAAAATTAGTTGTTTTTCTAAAATTAGTTGTTTCGAAAATCTGAGATAGTAGTTATAAGGGGTTAAACTTCCATTGTAATAGTTGTTGTTTTTCTTCATATGAGATATGATCGATATATTATTTCAATGATGAGTGTTTCATATATAGGGAACATATGGTGACCATCCATGAAAGGATGTGTCCCTTGGATAATCAATAATTATTTATTATTATCATTTACTTATTATATATAGTATTTAATAATCAATAATTATATTATTAATTATTAATATAAGAGAATGTCTTTCCGATGTTGTCCAAACATCAACACTCCCTCTCAATGAGGGAGACATTTTGCATCATGCCAAGCTTGTCTCTAAAGTATACAAACTTCACCCTAGACTCATGATACTTGTCTGTCAGTCTTGGGAGACGTCTCTCTCCCACCTGAACCGAGGAGAAACTCCTTCTACGACTCTCCCTCTGATCCAATTGACTCTCTCTAAGATTAGGCTCACTCTGGGTCCGCATGTAATAACATATAGCATCTTGAGTCTTTATCATTCCTTGTCAAATCACCATGACTAGGAAAAATACCACAACGGGATCTTTCACCACAAGTACACACCTGTTAGTGAATGTCATCCTGATGTTAACGTGGAAATCACTTCAAGCACCTCGAGTCCATAATATTCCTTTTCATGATCAAGGAAGGACTACACCTAAGCCCATTTACCACAAGTTCACCTTTATGATAAATGTATCATATCTCACTTAGTCTGCAGCCCAATCTAGCAAAAGGTCCACCCGATGATGAAACATCAACACTCCCTCTTAGCTAGGGAGGTATCTTTCCAAAGTAGCACACAACTATTATCCAGTGGTACACAACCATTGCTAGTAGCACACAACTATTATCTAGTGACACACAGACATTGCCAGTGGTACACAACCACTGTAGTAGTACACAACTATTGTCCAGAGATACACAGTCTCCACCAGGGGTACAAAACCATTGTAGTAGAAAAAGGTTTATCACACATGGCACTCCCATGTGGAATTCTAGAGGCTACTCCCTCTAGAAACACTAGGGTCAACTCCCCATTGTGTGTGACATCAAGGTCAACTCCCTTGACATGTCCTCATGTGCTCTCCATATGGGACATGTCCTCATGTGCTCTCCACAAGGGACGTTGGGCTATCCCTTCTCGGATAAGTTTCTTCACAGATCAACACACTTATCCCTTCTCGGATAAGCCCAAACCCACTTATCCCTTCTTAGATAAGTGTCCCACTTATCCCTTCTCGAATAAGTGTCCTCACAAATCAACTCAACTCAGTTCATAGAGGAGTATGATCTAGAGAATGTTTGTCACACATGGAACTCCCATGTGGACTTATAGAGGCTACTCCCTCTAGAAACACTAGGGTCAACTCTCCATAGTGTGTGACATCAAGGTCAACTCCCTTGAAACGTCCTTATGTGCTCTCCACATGGGACGCGTCCTCATGTGCTCTCCATAAGATATGTTGGTCTATCCCTTATCAGATAAGTGTCCTCACAGATCAACACACTTATCCCTTCTTGGATAAGCCCAAAACCACTTATCCTTTCTCAGATAAGTGTCCCACTTATCCCTTCTTGGATAAATTTCCTCACAGATCAACTCAACTCAGTCACAGAGGAGTATGATCTGGAGAATGTTTCAAGAAGATGAAAACATCAAAACTCCCTATCAACGAGGGAGGCATTCTTTTCCATGCAAATTCTATCACAGAAGTACTCGAACTTCATCCTGGTTTGGTAAGAACATCAACAACCTGCTCATTGCTTCTACGGTGCTCAAGGCCGCAGAAGTTTGTTTCCTGCTACACTAGGAAACCATGGCAGATCCCAAAGTGAAGCAACACCCACAGGTTCTATTCTTGTCCATTGCGCTCCCTGCCCAATCAGATTCAATATATCCCTACAATCTCATGTCAATACTGGAAGTATATCTCAGACCATGTCCAACTATGCCTCGTAGGTATCTCAGCACATGCTTCGCAGGAATCCAGTGTGTCTGTCTCCGCTGACTCATAAACTAGCTAAGTGTACTCATTGCATAACAAATATTTGTTCTGGTGTTAAGCAGATATATCAATGATCTAATCAACTGTCTGTATAGAATCAGATCAATTTTGTCACAATCAGAAGAAGACACACTTAGTTTCTTCAGATTCGTCATCATTGGTGTAGCCACGGGCTTCAAGTTCAACATCCCAAGCTTCTTCAATATCTAAATTGTGTACTTCCCCTAACTCAGGAATATCTCATCACTTCTTTGTCACATGTCTAGTCCCAAGAAGTAGTGCATCATACTTGCATTCAACAATAAGGCCACCACATACTTGCATTCAACAATAAGGCTCTCTATATCGGTGAGGAATAAATCATCAACGTAGAGGAACAAAAGCATGGACTCACCAATAATATTCTTGTAGTACAAGTTGGGATCAACAACACTTTTGTTGAATCCCAAACTCATTAGGTGTCCATCAATCCTCGCATACCAAGCTCGAGGTGCCTGCTTGAGTCCATACAGGGCCTTCTTCAACCTGCACACATGAGACTCCTTCTCATGTATCACAAAACCATTTGGTTGCTCAATGTATACTTCTTCGTTAATCTCTCCATTGAGAAAGGTTGTCTTTACATCCATCTGATGTAATTTCCAACCCATGGATGTTGTAGGAGAAATAATCATCCAGATAGAAGTGTATCGAGCAATAGGAGAAAATGTCTCCTCATAATCTATTCCCTCCACCTGAGAGAATCCTCTAGCAACAAATCTCATCTTATGCCTCTCGATGCTCCCATCAACTGTGTGTTTGATCTTATAGATCCATTTGGAAGTCACTACAAACTTCCCCTCAGGTCTTAGAACAATATCCCACACATCATTCTTCATGATGGATTGATACTTCTCCATCATGACATATCTCCATACTGGATGACTAGTTTCCTCCTCATAACAGGAAAGCTCAAAATGAATGATGTGGCTCATAGTTGCGGCATAGCTTGAATATCTCTTAGGTATCTTGCTCACTCAGAAGGTACCACAAGGATTTGCATGTCCTTCTTCCTCCTGCAGAGTCTAATGAGCCCATGCAGGTCTCTTCCAACCTATTGCAATATTTCTGGGAACATTAACTAGAGATACAATATCAACGGGACCAATTTGATCAAAAGGCTCAACTGTCTCCCTCTGAAAGGTAATTTCATCTTGGACCATATTTGACATATAAAGGTTTCCTCATGAAATCAATGTCTAAGACATATCGAGGTTCCCTCATGGAACCAATGTCTCACAAGATATATCGAGGTTTCCTTGTGAAACTAATGTCTTGGTTCCTTCACCTCACCATTTGAGGCACGTCAGGATGAAGTTTACATTCCCCCTACTAGTCCACATAGGACCCTCTCGGGAGAATGTCTCATGATATTTCCTCAAACATCAACACTCCCTCTAGAGTTGGAGGTGACTCCTCATCTATCTTTTCTCCCTCTGACATCGAAGGTAGATCTTCCTCGTTCTCTGGTGGTAATTCAATCTCTGCTACCTATGGATGTAGTATAACCTCCTCTACTTGGATCTATCACCATAGTTGTGCTACAGTCGATCTTGACTGGTTGTATCCATGATCACTAGAATTGTCTTTGTTATTTGGCATGGTCCCATCCTGGGAGGTACATTTCTCCTCGAGACTTCATGTCTCTGAGCATCATGTCTATCAATGTCTCTCCTTGATATCATGTTGGAAGGTATTTCCCTCTATGTCGTCCTCCTGCGACCGTCATTATGGATCCTTCTCGGAACTATTACCTGTGACATTCCCGGAACAAGAAACCATAACAACAAAACGCATCTCCTTGAGGAGATCAATTTATCTTGTGCACAACTATATATAATGACCCTCCAAATGATATGTCTTCTACTATGACCAACACACATCCATCATATACTTTAGTAAACACTAGAACACCAATAAGTAACTCAGCAAAATTTCAACTTTTTAGTCTCTTCATTAGATCACTTATCCCACATGTGAGAGATAAAAAAATATGTGCCTCTATTGTTGTGTCTATCAAGTGTCTTTTTATAGTAATATTAGATTGATCCAAAAAGACACTTTTCTTTGAAAATTAAATTTAAAATTAAATTTAATTTTCTTTCTATAAATAGTTGGAGAATACCTCTCGTAACTACCTAAAGATTAATTTGGTTATATGCAGTACATTCCTCATATTTAGGTATTAGACATTTTTGCCCACCATAATTTATGGAATTCTTTCTATAATTTAGGTCGGAGTAAAAAGTAAATATGTTGTACATAGAGATTGTAACAACCCCATAAATTTAACACTCCCAACATTTTACTCTACTCTCATTTTCCTGGTTTGTGGAGTCAACATGTTGTTTTTCTTCATATGAGATATGATCGATATATTATTACAATGATGAGTGTTCCATATATAGAGAGCATATGGTGACCCATCCATGAAAGGATGAGTTCCTCGGATAATCAATAACTATTTATTATTATCATTTACTTACTATATATAGTATTTAATAATCAATAATTATATTATTGATTATTAATCTAAGAGAATGTCTTTCCCATGTTGTCCAAACATCAACAATAGTTAGGATCGAGAAGGAATAAAAGAGAGTTATTTTCCATTCTCGTGTCTTTGCATGGTTTTAAATCTTGTGAATGAATCTAAGTTTATTGGCTACATCACCATGTCTTCCAAGGTCCCATGACTCTCCCAAAGATTCATGCTTCATGGAACATTGATCTCCCTATTCTAATTGTGATTGGGCTTGTGGAGAGGAATCTTTTGAGCCCTCCACAAAAATCCTCAAGTGCATTAGGATATCATCCAAGTTTAGATGACTTTTGTAAAGCTTATTTCTTTGTGGGCCATTAATTATCTCCATCCAATGGTGCTCAAGTTTCTGGAGAGGAATCTTGTAAACTCTTCAAAAAGACCTTGCAGTGCATTGTGAGTCAATCTCAACATAGTCCTCAAATTTATAAATTTTTTCTTCTCAGAAATAACAAAGTGTATTATAAAAATCCATCTCAGAAATAACAAAGTGTATTATAAAAATCCATCTCAGAAATAAAATCCATCTCAGAAATAACAAAGTGTATTATAAAAATTAAACTATATGTAAAGGATTCTCTCAAATTTATAATTTTTTCTTCTTAAAACCATCAATTAAAAATATAATATATGTAAAGGATTTTCTCAAATTTATAAGTTTTTTCTTCTTAAAACCATCAATTAAAAATATAATGTTAAATGATTCTAAAAAATAAAATAATTATAAACATAAATCCTTGAAAAAATAATAATGACAACTACAATAGTAGAAACATGTGCAAGCCCCATAATGATTCATTGAAGAACATGTGAACCATTTATGAAACAATGTGGGCAAAAGGTCCACCATACCAAAAAAAAAATTAATCTTTATACAACATATCTACTCCATGTGGGGTAGTCTAGTTACAAATATATTTTAATTTATTATATTTTTATGATATACTAAAATTTATATTTTCTTTTATTGAATTACCATTGAATTAATTTATATGTTTAATAAATATTAGTAATATATTTATATATAAATAAATAAATAATTAATAATTTATATAAAATTAAAAAACAAAATCCTAAACATCACTTTAAAATACATAATAAAAATTACAATTTGAAACGAAATTCCATTATAGAAATATATCATTAAAATAATATCATGTATATAGCATATGCATAGGTAGGCCACTGCAGCATCAGTTAGTTTATTAGTAGATTTAGACGTAGCTTCCTCTGACTTGTTGAAAAAATGAGAAGCAATTGGATCAATGAAAGTTGATAATTTTATTCTCACTATGGTTAGTTTATTGTGGTCAAAGCTTATTGCTAAGCAATTGAAACTATTAGATTTAGACGTAGCTTCCTGACTTGTTGAAAAAATGAGAAGACAATTGGATCAATGAAAGTTGATAATGTTATTCCTCATGATGGTTAGTTTATTGTGGTCATATTAAAAAAGCTTATCACTAAGCAAGTGAATTGTGATGATAATTAAGTTATAATTTTTAATTACATAAAAATAATAAATAATGTTTTAGATATTTGAAAATAATAAAATAATTTTTATTTTTTTTAATTTATAATATTAAAGTGTGCAGGTTTTTATAATTATTTATAATGTTAATTTAGATTTTTAAAAGTAAAATGTATAGTTTATGAAACATTCTAAATTTTTAGAATGGATACTTTACTCATTATTATTGTTTTAATAAAAAACAATTTATGATGGATAAAGTGTTTTTAAAATATTAAACTTTTCATAAATTTCATACACAATTTACTTCTAAAAATCTAAATCACTAAATTTATAATATATTATATAAATAACAATTAAATATTAAACCAAATTTATAAAACATAAAACTAAAGTAATTAATAAATTAATATAAAAAAAAAATTAAAATATAACACTAAAATTATTGATAATGTTTTAATATTTAAATGAAGAGAAACATTAGAAAATCAACCTAAAAACTTTATAATATAATTTAAAATCTGTAATAATGTTCACTTTCCTATTAATAATAGTGTAGTACATTCATATTACTTTAATAATAGAGTACATTCATATCACTTTAAAATGACGTCACTTTAAAATGACGGAAATTTTAATTTTTTAAAATTTAAATATTTATTTTAAATAAATTGATAATATGATTTAAATTATTATACATTTAGTGGAAATTAAATAGTTCAATATTTTTTATTTATATATATTTTTATGAAATAATAAAATATATTTGTTTATATTTATATAGAGACTATATATATAATTAAAAATTTTATATTTAATTTTGAAATAAAATTTAAAAGTGTTTTTAATTGTCTAAAATTTTATTTTTTTTGAAAGTGAGAAAACAAGTTATTACATCTAACAGAAACAAAAGTCTACCCCTTTTTAGATCACCAATTAATAATTTATTACATCTTTTTTCAAATATTTCTTTTCTCAATTAGTTATTCAATTCATATACTCACGTTCAATCGGCCATTTCAAGTCACTCAACATGTAGTGGAAAGACCACGCGTTGTTCAATTCATATACTCACGTTCAGTCGGTCATTTCAAGTCACTCAACATGTCTTTGGGTACTTATTTATCCACCACAGGCTTGGTTCAATTTATTTGTTCAATTCATAACGCTATCTTCATATTGGGTTGTAAAGTACCTCATTACTTTTTGTGCAATCATATTTAAAATATATATATATATATATTAATGTTTATCATAAATAAGATATTTCAATATTCACTTTGAGTTATATATATATATATATATATAGGTAGGTAGATAGATAGATAGATAGATAGATATGTAATTTCTTAAATGTTTAACATGTAATTCTACAATTATTATGAAGGGATATGTAATTCTTTCAATGTTTAACATGGAATTGAAAAGTCAAAACAAATAAAATATTTTAATGTCAATGATAAATAAAATATTTCAATATCAACTTTATATATATATATATATATATATATATATATATATATATATATATATATAAAGTTGATATAAAGTTATATATGGTGGAGATGTGTTATTCCTTTTGTGTTACACACACACATATAGTAAATCCATCTTAACTCCAGATTTGTCATAACTCCACTTACTAGGAGTCTTATTTTGGAGTCACATGTGCATGCACAAGGAAACCTTAACCTAGTGCCCACTTCTTCTCTCATGGAGATTACTATATATGTGTATCACTCTCTCATTGTAAATTAATGTATTTCAATGGATTCATAGTTCATTCACTCTTATTTCTTTTTGGTCTCATGCTTGCAAGTGTTCTTTATTCTTAGCAACTAGATTATTGTGCTTAACAATTTAGTTTCTTCTTTGCAACTAGATTCCTATGAGAATTTTTACATGGTACTAGAGCTTGTAAGGAAAAAAACTATTTTTCTTTACATGGTATCAAAGCTTAGGAGGAGCTTGTAAAAAGAAACTAATGCTTACTTTGCAAAGCATATCTTGAGCTTGTAAGGAGAAGCACTAATTTTCTTTGCATGTGACAAAGGACAAGAACATATTTTATTTGCAAGTGACAAAATGATTAAATAGCACATAGAGAATGGATTAGCCTATAATAGTGATCCTCACACCATTCAATTACTTTGAATAGAAGCCCAAAATTAAGCTTCTATTAAGAAGCAAAGGACTCTAAAAAATCACAATGGGAACTTAATCAAAGCCTAACTCTACAGTTGAGAAAGCAAAGTATTTCAAGAGGATGGATGAAGCATATGGGTTGACACATCTACTTTTCCATGTAGAATCTACTTACACATTAGATGAAGTTTAGACCAAATTGAAGGGTTTATTTGGGAAACATGATGAACTACGAGGACACATGCTGGAGAATGAGCTCATCTTAATGAGTTTTGACACCAGATAAGACTTCTTCACAATGTTTAAATCTTTGTTGTTATAATTCAAGTTATGCGTAATAAACAAGTCGAAGAAAGAGGAGTATCTAATCATGGGTGTAGCTTGGAAAATGCCTCCTCTAGATGCATTCATCGAATCACTCATACATGAACAAGATAAACTCATAAAGATGGGTGCTCTCGAGAATTACAAAGCCCATGTGCTTACAATACATGAAAGCAACAAGACAAACAAGAAAGGCAAGGAGAAATCCAAATACAACTATTGTAATAGAGGATGTCATCCAAAAATTCCATGCATGAAGAATACTATTGATCTAATGGCATAAGCTCTTCAACAAAATAATATTGAATATTGCATACCAGATAATGCCATGAAACAACCTGGAGAAAATCCACCCGAAGATTGAGGTAAGGGCCATGCTCTAACTGTTATTTCTTCTTCACTTAATACTTGGATGTTAGATTCCAAAGCCTCACACCATATGGCTACCTCAAAAGAGAAATTATCCTCTTTGGAACCTTGCACCTATAGATTTTTCTTTGAAATAAGTGTGACGTTCAATGAAGGCCCCTTGCATGCACTGTAGGAGGAACTTACTACATCTTCTCCACCTCTTCCTAATGTTGATCTTAGAGATGATACTTCATGTTTTTTGGATAAGATTTCATATTCTGATTTAGATGTTGATGAGCATGATATTACATATCTAGATTGTAGACCACAATGGGCACAACAAACTCTATAGGAAATCGATGATCTAGTGGGTGATCATATCGATCCAGAGAGAACGAGATCTTACGTTGAGGGTGCTCCACAAGCAATCACTACTACAAAGCCATTAATGCTCATGCATTGTTATATGGTGCTTGCATATGATCCTCAGACCTATGCAGGAGTTGTAGGAAACCATTATTGGGAAGCCACAATGAATGAGGAATGCAATTCCCTCATTGAGAACCCATAGGATCTTCACTCATCGAACCTATGACATAGCACCTTCGTTCATGGGATATTAAACAATACTCCTAATTTCACTAGATATTGATAAATACCTCAAAAAATCCTTGTGTTGAACCCCCTTCCCAATACATCTTTCCAATAAAAGAAACCCCTATTTTTACTAGATAACCCTTTTTATGCCCCCCAATACCTAT
>ML777347.1:695392-734145 GCA_009831015.1 Picea engelmannii
CAATATATTGACTTTGTTTTTCACAATTTAAAAACCCCCTTTGTGAATGAATGTAATGCCTCATTTTCCCTTGAGACTATAATTATGTTAAGGTTACATAATTTATGTTACAGAGCATGTGAACTATGTTTAATTTGATAAAAAAACACCAAACCACTTACTCAGAAGGAACAACCTTGACAATACTAACCATGATACATCAGAGGAAGTTGACGAAGCGGGGATTGATTGAATGGTTGAGTGTAGAGGAAGTTGAAATGAATTAGTGAGGAAAATATGAAGCTTGTCTAACAAGCTTACTTACTCTTGCTAAGAATAACCTTACACCTTCAGCATACCAAACCTGTGCAGAGCCATGTGACCAATAAAATAAGTCGTAGGGGTTGTTGGAACAGTTAGTGATTGTTGGCAGTTTGACCCTTGAAGAAGGAAAGGGCCAATTAAATGACTCGATAACAAGACTCTACAGATCTGCCTCTTCAAAGTGAGAACCACGAACTGCAAGTGGAATGTGAAGGAAGCCATGATAGTCCCAGGGGGACTAGAAAAGAATGAGGAAAAAGGTGGAAACAAACACCAAAAAGAAAGAGGAGACGTAATAAAAAACAACAGAATAATAACATAGAGAGCAGAGAACGGGGAGAACACACGCAAGGGTGCACACACAGAAAACATAATGATCTAGAGAACAAGCAGAGCATACGAGTGTTGAAAAAAAGACTCATGGGATGAGAAACACAACACATGTAGATATTCAGGAACTTGATTGAATAGAGAGGAACATAAGAACTTTCCTTGCAGAAAAAGAGGAATCTTTTCTAAGCTATTGATGATCACCTTGAACAAATAAGACCTAGATCCCGAGCTAATGAATTAGTGGGTTACAACTTGGTGCTTACTGGATAGAAACCGACACTAGTAAGGGGAGATCGTTGAGGAATTGTTTAATAGAGAAGGGACTCCCTTGTGAAAAGGAAATCCAGTTGATAAACCACTTGATAAACCTGTAGAGACCCTGAGATCAGTGGGAGGTGGGAAACTTATGTTGTGTCAGAGGGGGTAGGAGAGTAACCTTCGTGGATCATCATAATCTTGGAATCCATCTGAGTCAACTTTCCTTGGTGGTATCATGGCTTGGCGCGGGGGTGGCGTACTGTAGGAAGGTACTCTATAGTAAGGCCTAAGTTTGGGAGGAAAGGTGTCATCTCTCAGTCATTTGGTGTTGGCGAAATTCTTTATCAGATAAGTTTTTAACTTATCTTGTTAACATTGAATATGAATAATATGTGTATGTAAATGTCTGATGTAATGGGAAATGTAAAGGCTTGTAAATGATTATGCAGAATCTCTAAGAAATTGGTTATGTTACCATGGCAACCAATTTATGTGTTGAATTGTGAAAATGAACTAGTGTGTATTGTTTGTCCCTAAAGACCTTGTGGTGTTAGAGGAAATTTTGCAGGACATGGAAAAAAATATCATTCAACCAATGATAGGGTATCCTATAACCCAGGAAATTCCTTGTAAGAAAGGGAGGACCCTGAATCCTTAGAAAAACCCCATTTTATCATGGAGAGCTTGTAATATCTGCAAGGTCTTATGCATTCATGCGTTTGAGAGACCAATGATGGTCAAAGAGTGTTTGTAGACCTTGGCTTGAAAACACAATTGGCATTTAGCATGACCTACCATCCTCAAACATATGGTTAGACCGAAAGGCTGAATAGAGTGTTAGAAGACCTGTTAATGATGCATGTTATGAACCAACCCAAGCAGTGGGAAGAATATCTACAATTGGTAGAATTTAAGTAGAACAATGGTTATCAAGAATCATTGAAGATGAGAAAATTAGAGGTTATGTATGGAAGAAAGTGTAGAGTTCTGATTAGTTGGGACAATCCAGTGGACAAAATCACACTTGGACCAGAATTGTTGAAGGAGACGGGACATTCTATGGTCAAGATAAGGAACAACCTAAAGGTTGCCCAGGATAGACAAAAGAGCTATGTTGATAGCAAGAGAAACCACATAGAATTCAAAGTGGGAGACCATGTGTACCTCCGAGTGAAACCCAAAAGAAGTTCCTTGAAAATGGGGATGTGTTCTAAGTTGGCTTCCTGATATTGTGGACCATTTGAAATTATAGAGATAATAGGACCCGTAGCTTATATAATTGCCTTACTACCTACTGTTAGAGCTCATAATGTATTCCATGTGTCTTTGTTAAAGAAATATGTGCACGATTCTAATCATGTCATTTATTGGATTGTAATACAAGTGGAACCAAAAGGATAATTCTAGCCTGAATCCCAATGCATCCTGGACATGAAAGAAAGAATGCTCTAGAACCGATCCATCATGCAAGTCAAGGTGAAATGGAAGAACTTTGGAGCTGATGAAGCTACATGGGAGATGGAATATGCCATGATATTGGCACACCCATTTTTGTTTATTGTATAATTGTATATACATGGTGCTTTAAACACCAAGGACAATGTTTCTTTAAGGGGGAGGGGAATGTAATGCCTCGTTTTCCCCCGAGACTGCAATTATGTTATGTTTACGTAATTTATGTTATAGAACATGTGAACTATGTTTACTTTTAGAAAAGACACCAAACCATTGATTGAGAAGAAACATCCTTGACAGTATTGGCCATGATACACCAGAGGAAGTTGACGAAGCATGGATTGATTGAATGGTTGAGTGCAGAAGAATCTGAAATGAATTAGTGAGGAAAACATTAAGCTTATCTAACAAGCTTACTTATGCTTGCTAAGAATAACCTTACACTTTCATTGTACCAGACCTGTGCAGAGCCACATGACCAATAAAAGAATTCGTAGGGGTGGTTAGAACAATTATTGATTATTGGTAGTTGTCCCCTTGAAGAAGGAAAGGGCCAATTAAATGACCTGAAAGAAGGACTCTGTTGATCTGCCTCTTCAGAGTGAGAACCACAGACTTCAGGTGGTGTCGATAGGAAGCCACAATAGTCTTGAGGGGACTGGAAAAGAATGAGGAAAAAGGTGAAAAAACACCACCAAAAAGAAAGAGGAGACATAATACAAAATCAACAGAACAACAACACAGAGAGAAAAGCAGGGGGAGAATGCATGCAAGAGTGCACATGCAAACAACAAAATGATCTAGAGAACAAGTAGAGAATGTGATTGCTGAAAAAAAGACTCATGGGCTGAGAAACACAACACACAGAGATATTCAAGAAAATTGATCGAATAGAAAGGAAAAAAATAAGATCTTTCCTTGAAGAAAAGAGGAAGCTTGTCTAAGTTGTTGATGATCACCCTAAACCGAGAATACCTGGATCCTAGGTTGAATCATTAGTCAGCTACAACTTGGTGCTTACTGGACAGAAACCAACACTGGTAAGGGGAGGTCACTGAGAAACTATTTACCAGAGAAAGGACTCCCTTGTGTAGAGGAAATCTAGTTGAAAAAACACCTGATAAGCCTGTAGAGACCCTGAGCTCAGTGGGAGGTAGGAAACTTCTGTTGTGTTAGAGGGGGAAGGAGAGTAATTTTCCTAAGTCATCACAAGATCAAAACCCAACTGAGTCAAATTTCCTTGGTGGTATCATGGTTTGTCACGGGGGTGGTGTATTGTAGGAAGGTACTCTACAATAAGGACTAGGGTTGGGAGGAAAGGCATCCTCTCTCAGTAATTTTGTGTTGGAAAAATTCCTTATCAGATAAGTGTTTAAATTAGCCTGTTAAAATTGAATATGAATGATATGTGTATGTAAATGTATGATGTAATGGGAAATGTAAATGCTTGTAAATTGTTATGCAGAATCTCTGAGAAAATGGTTATGTTACCATGACATCTAATTTATGTGTAGAATTGTGAAAATTAAGGAGTGTGTATTGTTGTGTCCATGAAGACCTTGTGGTGTTAGAGGAAATTTTGTATAACATGGATGAAAATATCATTCAACCAATGATGAGATATCCTATAAATCAAGAAATTGCTTGTAAGAAAGGGAGGAACCCGAATCCTGAGAAAAAACCCATTTTGTCATGGATGTTGAAAGAATGGTTGTCATTGATGTCAACCCTTGAACAAGAATGACAGCCCCAACGGTATGGTTATGGAACCTGAAGTTGATATAGGAAAAAGGTCATGATGGACATTGTAAATGCAGGTAACACACTCATGGATGGATAGTCCTCATCATGATGTTTCTGGTTATATGTGGTATGCAACATGGTTCCTCACGGTTGAGGAGTTATGGCCTTGAGACATTGGAAGCCTCAAAGAATGGTTAAGAAACCCCTAGTTGGTTACAAGTTCATTAATGAAAGGGTAAAGTAGTTGTAACAATAAATTTCAAGAAGCCCTAAGATTAAGGAGAGAAGTTACTAAGTAAAAGTATAAATACACCTCAAAGAGTCTCTCATAAGTACATATACACACACATTGAATATCTATCTTGTGAGATTGTTATGGTCTATTTTTGGTCTTTTGGTGAATCTGATGGTAAGTTTGAGGCAACAAAGAAAGTGCGAGGAAAGAGAAAAAGTTTCGAAGCTGCAGAGTGCTAGGAGTTTTCTATAACCCTAATTTGGATGGCCATCACGGGTCATGCATAGGGTGTCCCGAAAGGACCCCGCGGGTTGCACAATTGTCATCACACGAGGTTGTGCATGAAAGGATGTCTTAGTCCCGTGAGGACAAGACAAGTTTGGAGGAGATGCTTGTACCAGGCCCCTGATGTCAGAGGAAGGTTTACAGGTCAACATTTTAGTGTAACAAGTCAGCTACAAAGTTACTGGTATGTTTGTGTACTTGTTTTGAAGGTAATACTTGGTTATGGTATGGTGTATGCTTGAAGCATACTCGACATGTTGATGAGGTATTGACATATGGTTGAGGTACATATTGGCTACATGATTGAGTGAGACATGCTCTTGTATTTGGTTAGTATATAATATGGTTTTTATTGTTTACATCCTTCAGATGTTAGTACATGGTTGAGATATACATTTGTTGTATGGTGGCATAAGAAACAGGTACATGACTTGGTACCTTGACAATACTTCTTTGATGATATGGTACAAATATTTGCATCCTTAATGGTATGGTATATGGTACAGTTTCTATACATGATTGATTCTCTAGTACATGGTACATGATTTGATATATGATTTCTACTTTCGTTGATGTCATGGTATCTACCTTTTGGCATATCTTATGGTACATGATTGATGCATGTGTTGGTACATAGTTGATGCATGGTATGGTACAGGTTCTTGTTTGTCAATGATCAGCTACAAGTTTATGAGACAGAGACATTGACAGTGATAGGTTGGATATAATGACATATTTATAGTGACATGTTGATGTGACAGTGGCAGTGACAATGACAAAGATAGTGGTAGTGATAGTTGGTTTACACTTATATTTTAGGGTGGCAGAATTGGGCAAGGAAAGGGGGTTGTAGCCTCCCTCTGGTTGGTGCCGGAGAATAGAGGGAGTTGGAGCTTCCTTTAGGTTGGATCCTGAGAATTAGGGGGTTGTAGCCTCCTTCTAGTTGGAGATAGAGAATTCAAGGGGTTGAATCCTCCTTCCAATTGCAGTTGGAGAATTGGGAAGTTGGTGCTTCCAATGAATGTATTTATTTGAGATATATAAGAAAATAATTATGTGGTTTTCCCCCATTTGGGTTTTCACATAAATTATGGTGTATTGTGTATCTGATGCGATATTTTTTATGTGATGTTGCTTATGTTTATGCTACTAATAATAAATTGAATGCTAATGATAAACTATTGAATATTGTTGAAGAATATATTGTGGTTAAAATTAATAAAAGTGCTAATACTAATTCAACCCCCCTCTCAGTATTCCAACAATTGGAATCAGAGTAGGTCCTTCTAGAGCTAGTTTAACCACTGGAAGGAGATCAAGGAATATGCTAATATTGGAGCACCAGTGTTTGATGGACAAGACTATGCATTTTGGAACAAAAGGATGAAAACGTTTTTATAGGCACATGGATTCAATGTTTGGAGGTCAGTGGTGGATGGATATACAACTCCAACCACTCCCCTAACTGAAAAATATGGAAACAAACTTAGTGAAAACAATTCAAGGGTTAAAGGCACAATTCTGAGTAGTCTTGTTGATTCAATATTTGTCAAAGTGATCATGCACTGTGATTCTGCAAAGGATCTTTGGGAGAAGCTTCAAAATATTTATGAAGGAGATGCAAAAGTAAAAGGAGATAAACTTCAAACCCTTAGAGCTAAGTTCAAACAATTGAATATGAAGGAAGATAAATAAATTGCAGCGTAATTTCTACAATTTGATGAAGTAGTGAATACTATTAAAGGTTTGGGAGAAGAGATGAAGGAACCAATCATTGTTCAAAAGTTACTAAGGTCTCTTCTAATGAGATTTGATCCAAAGATTTCAAACTTGGAATAAAGAACATACCTAGCTACTTTAAGCATGGAAGAGCTACATGGGATACTCACAACCTATGTAATGAGGATAGATGAAGAGAACTCGGTCACGAAGGAAGAAATGTTCAAAGCATCCAAGAAGAAAAAGAAGAATAAACAAAATCCAAAGTCAAATACAACTTGTAGCTACAATGATGATTCAGATGAGTCAAAAAAATATGAAGAGATGGAAAACTTTATGAGAAAGTTGAAAAGAGAAACCGAAAAATACAAATGTATGCTTCCATTGAAATATTTTAATTGTGGTGGTATTGGTCATTCTGCTTCTAAATGTCCTTATGCTAAGAATAAAGATAGAGATGAAGAAGGATATATTAAGAAGAAAAAGAAAAATAAAAAGGTAGATAAGAGAAGAAACAAAAATAAATTCTTCAAAAAGAGTTTCTACTCCAAGAAAGATAGCTCCTCACCAGATGAGGATGATGATAGCGATAGTGATTCAGAAAGAGTACTCTTCATGGAAGTAGAGGATTCCAAAGAAGATTTCGAAGAAGAAGGTGAAATCGATCTTAGAGAATTATTAATCAGCGCCTTAGAAGATCTAAGTAATGAAAGAAATAAAAACAAGTCACTCAAGGTAGAACTAAAGAGGAAATAAGGATCTCAGAATTCCAACTCAGAAGAAGTCGAGCAAATGATCATGAAGTTAAAAATCTAGGTAGAAGAAGACAAAATAATTGAAGAAGCACTCAAAAGTCAGTTGGAAGAAAAGGAGAAGATGATTGAAGGCTTGGAAGCAGAAGTAGTCACTCTAAGAAAATATCTTCATAAGAAAGATGTGCAAGAGAATAACACCAAAATATTGGATGAAATCATCAACAATCAAAGGTCATACTATGACAGGTTTGGGCTAGGATACAACCAGATGTAGACAGAGAAAGGTTCGAGCTCCAATACAACAAAAAAAGAAGAAGAACAAAGAAGTTATGCAAAAAAAATTAGAGGCTCTCCTAAGAAGGAAGAAGGCAAGAAGATCCAATAAAAATATTACAGAGACACTACACCAACTAGAATATTCATAATTCAGAATCAACAGCAGCCAACAATAGAAATACCTCGAGAACAGGAAGTATTGAGAAGAGCAACACCATTAAGAAGATCTTCCAACCCCAAGTATCAAAATATTTTTCTTCGTTTATGTTTTTCATGTAACAATTTTGGGCACAAAGATATGAATTGTAGAGCCTATGCCAAGAACAGAAGCAAATATGAAGATTACACGAGGAATGGTTATCCAAGAATGCCTCATGAAATACAAAACATAAACTACAAAAAAATTGGATCTTTGAGTGATGGAGTAGAATGCTATAAATGCAATAATTTTGGTCACATGGCCAAGGATTGTAGATTGATTGTTCCTCCAAGAGAATAAAAAAAAAATATCAAAATTCATAAGTGAGAACCACAAAGGATAGGGATAAGGAAGCAAGATCAATTCAACACTAAAGAATGCACACTTTCTCTACAACTTCAACATAAGAAAACTGGGTGGTATGTTGACAGTGGTTGTTCAAAGCATATGAAAGGTGACAAGAACAAGTTTATAACTCTGAAAAAGGAATGAGATGGATCAATTTCATTTGGGAATGAAAACTCAGCCAGAATTATGGGAAGAGGCACAGTCAAACTTCAAAGAAAAGATGTTAAGGCAGAAAATGTTCTACTAGTCGAAGATATGAAGCACAATCTACTCAGTGTAAGTCAAATGTGTGATCAAGGACACAAAATTTTGTTTGACTAAAAAAAATGTGAGATAAGGAAAGTAGGAACATGTAAGTTGGTTTCCACAGCTATAAGAACTCTAAACAATATATATGTTCTGAATGAAATTGGAAAGGAAAAATGTTTTTTAAGAAAGGAAAATGAAATTTGGCTCTGAAACAAAAAAATGGGTCACATGAACTTTGAAAATCTTGTCAATATTAGTAAGAAGGAAGAAGTAAGAAAAATGCTCGAGATTTCAAAGACAACAATACTCTATGTAAGCATTGTCTACAGGGAAAACAGACCAGGACCAAGTTCAAATAAAAAGAGTACTCCACAACAAAACCGCTAGAGATTGTACATACTGATCTATGTGGACTAACAAGAATGAAGGGATTGAATGGTGAATAGTGTTTATAGTTTGGTTTTCATTGATGTCAACCCTTGAAGAAGCCTCAAGGGTATGGTTTTGGTACTCAAAGTTGAATGAGGAATATAAACATACAGGACAATGTAAATGCAGGCATGACCCTCATAGATGGATAATACTCACTGTGCCATTTCCAGTGATATGTGGAATGCCATGGAGCTCCTCACGGTTAGGGAGATATGGCCTTGTGAAGTTGGAGGCCCTGAAGAATGGTTAAGAAGCCCTAGTTAGTTACAAGTCAACTAGTCAAAGGGGTAAATTTGTTGTAACAAGAAAACCCTAGAAGCCCTAAGTTAAGGAAGGGAGTTACCTAGCATTGGTATAAATACATCTCAAGGAGTCATTCACAAGTACACACTCACACACTTATTCATTGATTATCTATATTGTGAACTAGTGATTTTTTTATGGTCTATTTTGGTCTTTTGGTGAATGTGACAACAAGTCTGAGGCAATGGAGAAAGTGCGAGAGTTTCGAAGTTGCATAATGCTAACATTTCTGTAAAACCATAATTTCATTGGTACTCACGGGTCAGCCCATACATGTCTAGCAAGGCTCTCGCAGATTGCCCTATCTCTGTCTGGCGAGGCACGCTAAAGTTTCCCTATGTCTATCTAGTGAGGAACTTGCAGAATTGAGTAAATGTTGGTACCAAGTCCATGGATGATTTTAGGGGCTAAATTTCACTCATGGGCTAATTTTCCATGGTTTTTCCAAAAACAAGATTCGCTATTTTTAAAATGATTCACCCAAATTCTATAGGATAAAATTATTTTACCGTAAAAATCACCAAAATTTTATAAATACTATATTAAATCCTTAGAAATTTGAATATTTTTACAAAAATATCGGCAAACATTTATAGTTGGCATATGAAGGATTAGTAATATTCGCCAAGGTTTCTATATTTTAAAATAAATTTCCATCCTTAAAATCATCCTTGACCAAGTCCCTGAAGTCTGAAGCAAGCCTACAGATCAACATCTTACAGGTCTAGGTCAGCTACATAAGTTTTGGTATGGTTATATGCTTGTTTTGATGGTTACTATTATATGGTGAGTGCTTGAGGCATTCTTTGTATGGTTAATTTGGTACTTGGATATGGTATATCTTGGTTTCTTGGTTGAGTGAGGAGCACTCTTATGTCTGGTACAACATATGATATGGTTCTTATAGTTCATATATTTGAGTTGCTTGTACATGGTTAAGGGATATTCATATTGTATGGTGATATATGCATGACGGACATGCATTTGGTATTTGAGATGATTCATTGATGACATGGTACATATATGCATATGGTTGATGGTATGGTACATGATATAGGTTATGCATGGTTGATGCTCTAGTTCATGACTCACTAGTTCATGATTGATGCATGAGATAGTATGTATATTGGTATACACTTGATGCATGGTATGGTACAACTTTAGTTGGTTGATAATAATATATAGGTTGATGAGATAGTGATAGAGACAATGATAGTGATAGAGTGATGGTGACAAAGTGACAGTGATAGTGATAGAGATAGTGACGGTGATAGTGGTAGAGAGTGACGATGACAGTGACAGATTTTATGATAATGATAGTTGGTCTACATTTATATTTCAGGGTGACAGTATGGGGCAAGGATAGGTGGTTGTAGCCACCTTCCGGTTGGAGCCAGAGAACTTAGGTGGTTGTATCCTCCTTCTGGTTGGAGCTAGAGAATCAAGGAGTTGTAGCTTCCTTTAGGTTGGAGCTTGAGAATAGGGGGTTGGAGCTTCCTTCCAGTTGTATTTGGAGAATTCAAAGTTGTTGCTTCCAATGAATGTTTTCTTTTGATAAATATATAAGAAAATCATTATGTGGTTTTCTCCCATTTGGGTTTCCATGTAAATTCTTATGTACTGTGTATCTATTGTGATGTGATGTTGTTTATGATTATATTGTTGATGATCTATTGAATGCTAAAGATAAACTATTGAATATTTTTGAAGAATAAATTATGGTTAAAAGTAATAAAATTGCTCATTATTGATTCACCCCCCCTTAGTAATCCAACAATTGGTATCAGAGCAGGTTTGTTGTGAAAAGCACTACAACCCTCCATTTTTCTTTTGATTATGTTACTTCCCTAAAATGGAGCTCCTTTATTTTTTGAGCCTAAGATAAATCCTCATAAGACTCCTTCTCCATCTCAAGATTCTTCTAGTAATTCATGTTTCACTTGGAAAGAAAACAGTAATTAGTGTTGCAATCCTAATTTTAAAATGACAAAGTTACTTTCAACTCCTCTGAATAGTTTGAAGGAGTTACTTCAAACTCCTTTGAACAAGTTTGGAGGAGTTCCTATATTTTATTCTGATACACAATGATATCGCGAGAGTTTGGGGAAACTCCTCCAATCATATCGGAGGAGTTACTTCTAACTCCTCTGATATGTTCGGAGGAGTTGCTTCTAACTCTTCTAAACTGATCGGACAACTTACTTCTAACTCTTCCGAACTGATAATACAACTTTCTCTTAACTCCTCCTATCAAACCTACCCCAACCACCGCATTAAATGTTATAAGTAACCATTTGTCTATAAAACGAAACAGATTTCAGACTAGTTTTATTCGACATTTTGCAATTGAACGAGAAAAACCGAGGATAAAATCTTTGAGTTAAATGTTGTTTGAGACTCTCCCCTATCCGTATTCACCATGTGGTGGCATAATCTAGGTAAGTTTAAATCGCCTCTATCCATTTTTCAATCTGTGGTTAGGTATTTTTTTGTTAGTTTTTCTTACTCCTTTTTCCCTAGCTCGATAATCCTCTTTCCCCCCTTGTTCCTCATCTTTTTTCTCTCGACCACCCACCTTTTTCCAAAATTTACGTTGTATTTGGAACTTGTTATTCTCCATGGGATGTACAACCAATCAACCCTCTCCCCTTCACTACATTAGATACTCTCCACACCCTTGCACTCAACCCTTGCAAGCTCCCAAATCTCGCACTGAGCACGAGTACCTCAATCTAGTGAGTGTTAGAGGGTTTCCTCACACTCCTCTATGGTAGTCGTAGTTCCAATAGATAGTTGTGTTTTTTTGCAGAAAACCCTAACTTCAAATAAAGATACTTTCAAAGTAACTCTCCGAGCATATCAGAGAAGTTACTACTAACTTCTCCGATATGCTCGGAAGAGTTGAAATTATCTCATCCACACATTTTCAGAACAAATGGAAACAACTCCTCTGACCATATTGGAGGAGTTAGTTTCAACTCCTCTTATATAATCGAAGGAGTTCCTTGTAAGTTCTCTAAGATCGTCAATACGATGACAACCCCTTCTGAATATCGGAGAAGTTAATAACAACTTCTCCGATGTGCTCGGAGGAATTGTTACTAACTCCTATGATACGCTTGGAAGAGTTGTTACTAAGTCTTCCAATCTATATTAATAAATTTGTTTTCTTATGCTTCTATTTTTCCTTTATAGGATTGTGCCCAAGTGTTTCACCCCAAAATCTCACTGAGCATTATCTACTATTTACCTGACATTTGCAAGAGCAGGTCGACATGTCTTGACAATTTCAATAATTCTTATCATTTTCCGATCATTCAGCTGTATTTCCAAATAAAATGCTCTAAATTTATCCTGTCTATAGGTTCAGACATGTCACCATGAAAGAAGATGATGATCAAAGCAATAGGGGATAATCAATCTGACATATCCCAGCAGACAGTAGAGACAGAAAGTGTCAGGACCGTATATGATGATACGTCGAGACTTCTAGACAAAGATGGAGAAGCCTTAAAATGGGGAGAAGTACATTATGTGTTTAAGAAATCAAACTTCTTTGCGGAGGAGGAGGAACCAAATGCACTCCAGGTGTTTAGGAACATCAGAAAATCAGAATTTTTCAGAGTGGAAGCACATCTAGCAGTTTTACCTTGTGCAGATGCCATTTCTTGGATTCTGAAAAATGCAAACATAAATAGTCGATATGTCTTTAATGCAAGAATAAAACATATAGATTCATTCAGGCCCGATGGCTTAGCTAAGTGTTACCATATTTAATATGGGAACAAAAGATTGGATGGTCAAATCCTCAGGGAGTTGGACCTTACACCGAAAGACTTATTCTCCACATGGTATAAAGTAGATAAGCAATTCAAATACCAGCCCAAGAGTCGATACCACACGACCAATTTAAGGACACCCTACCAGTATATGGTAGCCATGATGTGCAGGTTGTATGGGGAACCATATGCAACTCATTTCCCCTTGTCATACATGCCCATAATTTATTTATATTCATATGTGGGGGTCTCATTCAACTGGGAAGACAAACTGTCTAAAAATCTCAAAGATGCCATTTCTGCAATTACACAAGCACAACCAAGAAGCTTCCCTCATTTCCATATGTCTTCATATCTTATAGACGTAATGTGTATAACTCATAAATACCCAAACATGGGATGGAGTTGGTTTCTCGCCGTCACCACTATCCACATCTACTGTAAGGTGCATTTGGAGCACAAATACTGAATAGACTATCAAAGAATTTGTGAACAATTTCTTTCCCCATTGTATGAATTTATTTTTTTCACTTCCCCACCTTGTACGATAGACAAAGCCATAGAAGTCATAAGAAGGATTGGGGACTAGTATTTAATGGAGCATGTGTTAGCGTCAGAAGTCACTCCTAGATTGCTTATAGGAGCAGAGCCCGACACCCATCAGTTTAATGTCATGATTTGTTTATAAAGGGCTGATCAGATGGAGATAAAGACTCGAGGAGATATAATTCTAACTCAGGGACTGTCTCTGGTACGTAAAGAACGAAGGAGGTCTGGAATCCCAACTTCAGCCAGCAGGTTGATTTAAAGATGAACAGGTGGAAGACTTAGTGAGGAAGGTGAACAAACAGCTCTGGGCAACATGCTTACAGCAGTTTGTAGGGGGAAAAACTCTGAACGTAGGATCCCCCTGGTTCAGGGCTTCAAGAAACTGAAGAACAGACTTGACTGGATCCTCCAATTCCAAGTCACTCAGCGATGGGAAAATCACAAGAAACGATTAGAGACTCCGTAATTATTACAGTGATCCATTACAACATCATCCTATAACAGTTACAACTCCACTGGATCCTCAAATTCTGAGCTGCTCTAACCAGTTTAAACAAAGATATGAAAGAAATTGGCATTCATAAGGCAAGAAGTCTCAGAAGTTTATACATAACTAGAACAACAATGCTTCATTAAAACTTTACAACCGGGAGCTCTGCTCAACCATCGATACCTACAAAAGTGGAAAAAATGCCTACATATACTTGGAGCTAACCCCGACCCTCTAGGCGCGATCACATCATGAATTCAATGCTTAATGTTGAGGAGCTTCTCTATCAAGATGGGTTGTTGGTCTGCCTCAATCAAATCTGCCCTCTGCTCCCCTGTCGTGCACTTCTTTAATTCAGCACGGCTCATGCCAGGGGGTAGCTGAGCCCTTTGAATATTGAACTAGCGTGTGCAGGCTCCCCTGGTGAGTTGGAGGCTCAGTGTGGCTTTCTTGGAGAGAACCGGTACAAGGCACTTTCCTGGGTCAATTTCAGCAGGGTCCTCCATACTCTGTAATAAATGGGTGACGCGAGGCTTCACCCACCCTCTTTCTCCTTTTCTGCTGAGACGAAGCGGCTCTTTGGATCCCCAAGTGAAATCCCGACCTAGTTCACAGGTTTCTTCTCCTTTCCTTACGATATCCTGAACCTCACCGAGACCTTTTCCCAACTCTGTATTGGGTTTCAGGGTTTCACGTTCCCCGGTGTCAAGAGTTATTGACTCTTTGAACTCCCGATCACCGATTCTCCGATGAGCGCGTGTATGGGTTATCCCTCCTGGATATACTATGGTCCATGTGACCACCTCTTATATGACCTAAGCTGAACCTCTGTCGGGGTTTCGGCGCTTTTGATGTCTCGATACACAAGTCCCTGGGACTTGCGATTCTCCGATTGCCGATGCGCCTTCCGTGCTAGCCCTGGTCCAAGTGACCATTAACATATGCCCTCGACCATACTCTCCCTTGGGGTTTCGTGGTTTGCGATGTCAACAAACACGCATCCTCTAGACTCGTGATCCCCTGAAGCCCGATGGGTCATGGTCGTTGACATGTCAACAGTTCGTTCCCCATGGTGAAAACCTGCCACTTGTCTTCCACTTGCGGTCCCACATGCTAACCGGTGGTTGCCGAGATATCGCTTCTCGCGATCTCACAACTCTGGAAGCAAATATTTGCAGCTTTAACTCACGAACTTCTGAGCTCATAATATGCCGATGCCGCTTGGCATTGTCTCCCTACAAGGATTGAACTCTCGACACCTGTCCCCCACTACAGTCCTTAACTCCGTCGGGAATTTCGCGTATCGGGATATCGTGATTCCCGCTGTTATGTGCACAGGACTTTTAGTTCCTTGATCCCCGACTCTGCGGGATCTCTCGCCACGTGTCCCCGCTGACAGACGGTTCCGATCCAATCAGGAAATCACGGATTGCGATTCCTTCATGCAAGAGTTTCTTGCCTTCGAAAACTCCGACTCTCCTCCTCTACACACTAGGGGTTAACCCCAGTGCAACTTCTCGAGATCTAACGGCTGACGAGATTTCGTTGATCTCCTCTTGTAAGATTCTGACCCTTGATTTGCTTTGAGGATGGTTCTCGACTGCTGAAGACAAAACTTTGCCCGCTCGCTTGCTTGACTTGCTGCTACAAAATATGATTCTCTCGTGATATGCTCAGGCGCTTCCCATGAAAACTGCAGACCTGGGTACGCCTAACCCCGAGACAAGAAATATCGCTAACATTAGGCTCCATGGGGGATAGAGTCGTCCCTGCGATGCTCTAAGAACTCATTCCTCAGATTAAGTGCCTTGTTGTTGGGCCATGGAGTCATTTATTAAGCCGAAAACATACAAAAAGAAAATAATCAAAGAAGTAAAAGACAATATTTACAAACAGAGGAGCCGTCTAAGGCTCAAATAAAACATTTTTTCAGAAAATGTCCATTCACTGGGCTGTTGAAAACCTCTTCACCCTCCAGATCCTGCAACCCATAAGTGTTGTTGGAGAAAACCTCAGAGATTTTAAAAGGGCCAATCCAGAGGGTGTTGAACTTGTTGTGCTTGCCTTTATCCTGTCTGGGTGCATCCCATTTAAATACCAAGTCCCCGATCTCGAACTCCTTTTTCTTGACCCTTCTGTCAAAATCCTGCTTGATCTTCTGCTGATGATCATGGGCCCTGTTCATGACCTGTTCCATGGTTTGTTGCACTTCCACCATCTGATGAATCCTTCTGACCATAGGGTCAGGCTCCTCTTCAAGGTCTTGGAGGAATTTTTCCACAGGTAAGGTGAGCTGAGTAGGGAAAATGGCCTCTGTTCCGTAAACAAGTTGGAAGGGTGAAATTCCTAGGGACTTCTTTGTTGTCACTCAGTCAGCCCATAGAGCAAATTTGAGCTTTGCATCCCAGGCCCTTTTATTTTCTTCCAATAATCTTTTAATGAGCTTGATCAAACCTTTATTGGAAGATTCCGCCAGTCCATTTCCCTGAGGATAATATGGGGTAGAGTGAATCAATGAAATATCAAACTATTCACAGAACTTGACCAGAGGCTCAGACCTGAAGGGGGTGGTGTTATTAGTGACAATTCTGCTAGGGCAACCAAATCTAGCCATGACATCCTCCAGGAGGCGGATAATTATTTTGTGAGAAGTGCTTCTGGTGGGAACAGCCTCTATCCACTTGGTGAAGTAATATGTTGCAGTGAGGATCCATCTGTGCTGGCCACTTGAGGGAGGATGAATTTCTCTAATGAAGTCCAATCCCCACTACTGAAAATGTGTTGAAACTACTACAGGCTTTAATGGCAGAGATTTGAGCTGTTGTTTTCCTGAGAACCTCTGGCATTTGATGCAAGATCTAATTTCTCTGTAGACGTTAGGGAATAAAGTGGGTCAATAGTACCCAGCCCGGAGGACCTTGTGAGCTGTGGTCTTCTAGAAATGATGACCTCCACATAGACTGCTATGGAAATCAAATATGACCTTCTGGGCCTCTTGCGGATCCAGGCATCTTAATAATAACCCTAGGGGGTCTTTCCAATACAGGGTTTGGTCAATGAGGCAATATTTGACCGCCTTGAGCTTTAGAGATCTCGCCTTTCTTTTTCCCAATCCATCAGGAGGTTTTAATTCTTGCAGAAAATGCAAGATATCCTTATACCAGTCGCAAGATGCTAGTGGTAAGGCACCCTGAAAATGCTTGCTGGATGACTCAGCTTGCTCATTGACGAAGTTAATCCCCAGGGCATTGTAGTTGGATTCGGCTAGCAATTTGGCTAAACCCTCTCCCTTTATCAGCTTGGTGGGATTAATTTCTAGATCAAATTCTAGAATCTTGGAAATCCACTTACCTCTTTTCCCATCCATGTCGGGTTGTATAAGAATGTCCTTCACATAGGTCGAAGGAACATATGCAATGATCTTTGAATGCAAGACATAGACTCTGAAAGCTTTGAGGGATTTCACCAATGCATAGGCCTGCTTTTCCATGATCTCGTACCGGAGTTCAACGTCTCTCAATGCCCTGCTGTAGAAGGAAATAGGTTGCTCTTGCCCTTGATCATTTTTCTGCAACAAAACTGCTGCTACTGTATCACAGGAAGCAAAAGAAAATATCAGGAAATCTTTGGAATAATCGGGGCTGATTAGCACAGGTGCCTCAGTCAATGCCTTCTTTATTTGGACAAAATATTCCCTAGGTTCAGTGGTCCATTTTACTTCATTTCCCTTCCTGAGCATGGTTGTGATGTGTTTCACCAGCTCGACAAAATTTGAGATGAATCTCCTCAGAAAATTTATCTTCTCCAAAAATGCCTGAACCTCTTTTTTAGATCTGGGAAGTGATAGGGTCTGAATTGCTTCCACCCTACTAGGGTCAATCCTTACTCCCTCTACTGATACTATATGGCCTAACAGATTCCCCTCCTTCATAGAAAACAAGGATTTCTTGGGGTTTGAGGATAAGCCATACCTCCGACACTTCATGAAGACCTTTCTCAAGTGGCAGCAGTGCTCCTTGTCTGTCCTGGAGAAGACGGTGATGTCATCCAGATAGATTACCACAAACTGATCCTTCTCCCCTATGAACGCTATATCCATAGCTCCCTGAAACGTTGCTCCTGCATTCATCAATCCGAAAGGAATTTTGGCATACATGAATGTACCCCAAGGAGTGGTGAAAGATGTCTTTTCTCTGTCCTCAGGCATGACTGATATCTGATTGTAACCAGAGAAACCATCAATCATGGATATTCTAGATGCACCAGTGACCTTCTGCAATATGTGTTCCATGTTGTGCATGGGATAATTGTCTTTCTTTGAGCTCCTATTTAAGTTCATGAAATCAACACAGAGTCTGATTTCCCCACTTTTCTTTCTTACTGGAACCAAATTGGCCACCCACTCAGAATACCTCAATGGGACAATGATTCGAGCATCTAACAATTTCTTCACTTCTTTCTCCATGACAGGTAGCAACATGGGATTTATCTGCCTCAACTTCTGCCTGAATGGTTTGGCCTCTTCTTTTAGTGGGATCTTTTGCTCAATGACAGATGTGTCATACATCTTAAGGTCTTTGTAGGTCCATGCAAACGCATCAGCAAACTCTCTCAACAACTCAGTATACTCAATCCTCTGCTCCTTGGTCAAATTTGTTGACAGCTTGACAAACTTAGGCTCTTCTGGTGTGCCAATGTTGCACTCGGCTGTGTCAGCATCATCACCCGAAACTCTTCCCTTTATTGCCACATCATTCCCATCGAATAATCTCTCCAATGGGACTAGTCCCCTCGGGATGTGATTGCCAGGCAATTGAATAATGTCGTGACCTGCTACTTTACCCAGCAACTCACCCCCATCAAACTCTTCCTCGAAGATGGAATCTTGGTCGATATGCATCTCTGAAAATTCTTCGATAGTCTCCAAGAATATCTTAATCTTAGGATCGTCCTCAAACACCTTCCAATGCTTGACATTGTCAGGTATGGAGGGCCTGTATTTTAATTCTACATCATACCTCAGTTTGGGCGGCAAAGGTACCTTGAAAATGCTTGCAGATGAAGCCAAGGAATCTACCACTGTGTTTTCTTCTCTTGGGATCAAAGAAATATTGAACGCTAAGAAGAAACTGTCAATTAGGTACCATACCTCATTTCGATAACTCTTGAGTCGAGGATGCTTGGCCTGATAGGCACTTCTGACCTGCTGGACTACCAACTTGGCATCTTCGAATACTGCTATCTCCTAGATTCCCATTTCCCTTTTGGCACTTAATCCTAGTATAAGAGATTCATACTCTGCCACATTGTTGGTAGCTTTGAATTCTAATTTTTATGACAGAGATGTGGTCTCCTGAGCAGGTGACACGAAAACCACTCCGACTCCGGCGCCTTCTCGGGAACAGGCTCCATCAAAAAACATTTTCCAGATTGGGGTGATGGAGGGAGGAACTTCAGAGGAAACAGTGGGCGGCTTTCTGAGTTTCAGAGGAGGCTCGGGGGCATGCGTGAGCTGTAGTAAACTGGAGCCTAAATCAGTATCCAAGGCAAAGATGGGGTGATTGGTAGGGTTGGCTTCATCACTGATTATGTAGGCCAGTTGGGCTTCCCTGTATAGTCTTCTATGCTCCCCTCCGAACACTGGGATGGTAGCATATGTGAGGTCCATCTGTAACGTTCCTCCAAGTCTTTTAATCTAAGATCTTGACAACAACATGCCGAACTTGGGAGGAACATCATCTACCACAATGTCTATGACCATACTTTTCATGGGTAGTTGAAACAGAGAAACCACCAGGTCCTTGATGACTCCCAGACATTCCACCCTCCTTGAATCGAAAGAATATAAATCATGGTAGGCCCTGGTCACTTCTAACCCCAGCTCCTCCATTACTATTTTGGGCATAAGATTATGGGAAGCCCCTAAGTCCATGAGGCAGTTATGCAGTACTTTATCATGTATATTCAGGGATGTGTATAAGGGAGGGGATGAATCATCTCTATCTTCTACCATGGGCCCTAGGACGACTGCAAGCTTCTCATCTTGAAGGTTTATGGAGTCAGAGGGAGGCTGTGGGGATTCAGATTGTAGCAACTTGGAGAGGGACCTTTTGAAGTCTTCATTTTTAACCAGCTCAGAGAGAGGTACAAGAATCCTAATCTTCTGAATCTCATGCTCAAAATTGAAGGAGGGGGTAAGTTTAGGAGCTCCTCTTACCTCAGCGTCAGGCTCTTTGGCTGCCAGCGAAGCACTCTGAGTCTTCTTTTCTTTAGTTGTGGTTGTTGCCGTTTTAGTAGGACTATCTGCTATGAGGGGCGGGTCTGAGATGTCAAAGTCTCCCTCTTTCCTTCTCGACCTGAGATTATATCTGTTAGGAGTGTGACCAGCCCTTTATCCCTTCCCTAACTCATGGATCTGAATGTTCATCAAATATTTTTCGTACGCAGACTGAGTCAAGTGGGGAAAAGGAGGGGTTTCTTCAATACAGTGAATTTTCGGGCCAAACTCATCTATCTCATCTCTTTCCTCATGATCAACTAGGTTGTTTTGGAAGGTGGTTTGGACCCTTTGATCTTCTCTGTCTTTTCCCCTTTGTTCTCTCGGGAAAACCTGAGGCATATTGTTTGTAGGTCACCTGAAACCTCTACTATCAGTGTTCTAGGGATTTCTATACATGGGCTTCCCCTCTAATTCCAACCTTTCTATCTTGGCAGCAAGCGATTTTAGCGTTCTAGTTGTCTCATCTGTCTGATGGGGCAGGGGAGAGGGACTGGATGAGGAAGTTTCAGGACTATTCTTGGGCGTATTTCTATCACTGGCATTCCTGAGTCGGTTGACAGCCAATATGTTGGATTCTACTTCCACGACTACGTCTTGCATGTGTGCCAGCGTAACAGCTTTTCTCTCCCTTAGTAGTAGGCAGAAATCAGGATAGAAGGCGCTGGAGTAAGTGATCTTTGCAGAGGCTTCAGAGGGTTTTATTTCAGCAGGAATTTTGTGGTACATTTTATTAAATCTATTGGAGAAATCAGAAACAGACTCTCCTTCTTTTCTCTTCAATGACCCAAACTCTGTCATGTAATACATGAAGTCTTTTTTATCTCCCCACTGCCTCAAAAAGGCATTATCCAGAGCTCTAATCCCATCAATAGACCCAGGAGGCAGGGCCCTGAACCAGTTTCTAGCTTCTCCTTGGAGACTATGGACAAAAATTCTCATCCATACATTTGTGTGCATGATAACATTATCATCTGCGAAAGTATAAAAGGCTGCTAGGTGCTCTTCAGCAGTTATATCCCCCTCGCCTATAAACTTGGGCAGCTGCTTAAGGTACCCTTCTGCTGGGAGGTTATTGAGAGGTTGTGGTAGCACGAGGGGAGCGTATCTAGCGGCTATGATGACCTCTATTTCGGTCATAGGGGGATTTTCTCCGGCCATAGGACTATTAGGCGGAGGAGAACTCGGAGGAGAAGGAGTTCGCAAAGGGGCTACAGGGAATGAATCTCGGAGTGGGGTGGGAAAAAAAAGGTGATTCAAAGAGAAAGCTAATGAGATGAAGTCAGCAGGTACTCCTCCTTGTGCAGGAGTGGGGAAATCTTCTGTGGTCATGGGTCTATGCCAAGGTACAGCTTCAGAGGAGAGGGGAGTGACAAGGATTTCTCCCTCCAATCCCAGACCAGGAGGGGGAAACTCAGCAGGAACACTCCCAAAATTTAGGAAATGGGAAGCCTATGAAGGAGGCCGATCAAGAAACTGAGGGGGAGAAAACGAAGTTCTTACAGAAGGAGATGGCGGATTACCTGCTTCAGCGGTGGAAGCTTCTACTTCAGGGGCCTTTCCTTTTCTGAGAACCGCCTCCGGATCGGTTTCAGGTGAAGCTAGGGGTAGTTGTGGATGAGACCGCGTGTGTCTGCCTCTGAAAGCCACAATTGATAGAGCAGGTTCTCCCCAACAGAATCGTCACAATGGAGTCACCAGGTGCACAACAACAATCTTGATAATTCTGATTTCTGATGCACCTTCAGAATCAGTTGGTCGTTGTCGTTCAATCCTGGGGAAAATATCCAACTTCGTCCTCGGCAACCGTGCCAAAAATGTTAGCGTCGAAAGTCACTCCTGGATTGCTTACAGGAGCAGAGCCCGACACCCATCAGTTTAATGTCACAATTTGTTTATAAAGGGGTGATCAGATGGAGATAAAGACTCGAGGAGATATAATTCTAACTCAGGGACTGTCTCTGGTACGTAAAGAACGAAGGAGGTCTGGAATCCCAACTTCAGCCAGCGGGTTGATTTAAAGATGAATAGGTGGAAGACTTAGTGAGGAAGGTGAACAAACAGCTCTGGGCAACAGGCTTACAGTGGTTTGTAGGGGGAAAAACTCTAAACACAGGATCCTCCTGGTTTAGGGATTCAAGAAACTGAAGAACAGACTTGACTGGATCCTCCAATTCCAAGTCACTCAGCGATGGGAAAATCACAAGAAACGATTAGAGACTCTGTAACTATTACAGTGATCCATTACAACATCATCCTATAACAGTTACATCTCAGCTAGATCCTCCAATTCCGAGCTGCTCTAACTAGTTTAAACAAATATATCAAAGAAACTGGCATTCATAAGGCAAGAAGTCTCATAAGTTTATACATAACCAGAACAAAAATTCTTCATTAAACCTTTACAACCGGGAGCTCTGCTCAACCATCGATACCGACAAAAGTGGAAAAAATGCCTACATATACTTGGATCTAACCCTGGTCCTCCAGGCGCGATCACATCATGAATTCAATGCTTAATGTTGAGGAGATTCTCTATCGGGATGGGGTGTCGGTCTACCTCAATCAAATCTGCCCTCTGCTCCCGTGTCGTGCACTTCTTTAATTCAGCATGGCTCGCACTAGGGGGTAGCTGAGCCCTTTGAATATTGAACTGGCATGTGCAGGCTCCCCTGGTGAGTTGGAGGCTCGGTGTGGCTTTCCTGGAGAGAACCGGTACAAGGGACTTTCCTGGGTCAATTTCAGCTGGGTCCTCCATACTTTGTAATAAATGGGTGATGCGAGGCTTCACCCACCCTCTTTCTCCTTTTCTGCTGAGTCAAAGCAGCTCTTTGGATCCCCAAGTGAAATCCCAACCTAGTTCACAGGTCTCTTCTCCTTTCCTCATGATCTCCTGAACTTCACCGAGACCTTTTCCCAACTCTGTATCGGGTTTCAGGGTTTCGCGTTCCCCGGTGTCAAGAGTTCTTGACCCTTTGAACTCCCGATCACCGATTCTCCGATCAGCGCGTGTATGGGTTAGCCCTTTTGTCTATACTATGGTCCATGCGACCACCTCTTATATGACCTGAGCCAAACCTCTGTCGGGATTTCGGTGCTTTTGATGTCTTAATACACAAGTCCCCGGGACTCAGGATTCTTCGATTGCCGATGCGCCTTCCATGCTAGCCCTGGTTCAAGTGACCATTAACATATGCCCTCGACCATACTCTCCCTCGTGGTTTCGTGGTTTGCGATGTCAACGAACACGCATCCTCCGGACTCGCGATCCCCTGAAACCTGATGGCTCATGGCTGTTGACATGTCAACGATCCGTTCCTCGCTGTGAAAACCTGCCACCTGTCTTCCACTTGCGGTCCCACATGCTAACCGACGGTTGCCGAGATATCGCTTCTCGCGATCTCGCAACTCTGGACGCAAATCTTTGCAGCTTTAACTCACGAACTTCTGAGCTTGCGATATGCCGATGCCGCTTGGCATTGTCTCCCTACAAGGATTGACCTCTCGACACCTGTCCCCCACTACGGTCCTTAACTCCGTCAGGAATTTCACGTATCAGGATATCGCAATTTCCGTTGTTATGGGCACGGGACTTTTAGTTCCCCGATCCCCGACTCTGTGGGATCTCTCGCCATGTGTCCTCGCTGACGGACGGTTCCGATCCAGTCAGGAAATCGCGGATCGCGATTCCTTCATGCAAGAGTTTCTTGCCTTTGAAAACTCTAATTCTCCTCCTCTGCACACTAGGGGTTAACCCTGGTGCAACTTCTCGAGATCTAACGGCTGACGGGATTTCGTCAATCTCCTCTTGTAAGATTCTGACCCTTGATTTGCTTTGAGGATGGTTCTCGACTGCTAAAGACAAAACTTTGCCCGCTCGCTTGCTTGACTTGCTGCTACAAAATGGGATTCTCTCGTGATATGCTCAGGCGCTTCACGTGCAAACTGCAGACCTGGGTACTCCTAATCCCGAGACAAGAAATATTTCTAACAGCATGGTACCTATATAAGAATATATGGTGTGATGAAACCACCCCACTTACTACCTCGATTCATTCTTGACAAACTTGTACTTCAGGAAGTGGCATATCATACATGTGGTTGAAGGAATTCTATACAGATCAAAGAAAGCAATTTGGCCTCTACTACCTCTTTACATTGGAAACTATTTCTTTGAAAACACCAAGCAAGCTCAAATGGAAGTGGATGTCTTACTTTCCTACCACTTTAGAGAGGAAATATTCAGGAGGAACGACCCTAAGAAAATCGTCAAAGAGAAATTCAATAGAATGAGACTCCTGTATGAGTAGACCACTGAGTTTTCAGAAGAATAAAAGGTGCATCAAAACTCCAGAACTTACGACGAAGTTATATTCAATAGGCATGGCCAGCCAAAAGGAAGGATCGCGGATGAAGAATCTGCAAGAGAGGTGGCAAGAAAAAATGTAGAGGGAGATGAAGATGAGAGATCTTTTCCCATATTTGTCTCAACTCATTCAGGTTCCGCAGAAGAGGAGGAAGAAGAACTAGCAAATAAAAAGAGAAGGTGCTGAAAAGGAGGAATGAAGATAAAAAGAAACAAAAATTAGAAGCTGACAAAGCAAAGGCCAGGGAAGAAAATGAAACTAAAGTTGAAGCCGGGGAAAAAGATGCTGCGAAAAAATAAAAGTAGTTATAAGAAGTAGTAAGAGTAGCAACAGAATTATCAGAGAAGGAAGAAAAAGAAGCAACGGATAAAGTTGTTGAATAAGAAAGACATAGGAAAATTATGGAGAACATAGAAGGTGATGCACACTCGTTGGACTTGGATATCCTAGGAATGTCCAATGTAGGTACAAGAGAAAAAACAACAAGGAACGGTTTAGGCCTCGAACCTCGGGATCCTTTTCGACCAATAGAAGTGTGGATATGAGAAGCTTCACATACGATAGTAAAACTGGTAGAATTATGGAAGAAAGAGTTTAAAAAGTGCCAGTGATAGAAGGAGTACCCATATCAGTGGTTACTCAAGTCCCTATTATAGGAGATGTCAAAGAAGACCATGTGGTGACATGTAAGGCCGATTTTGCATTCATGGATGCAACCATAGATAATGTACAAAGGGTATGCCAGTAGAATCAAGAGAAAGAGGCAAGGATCAAGGAACTTGAAAAAATACTTCAACAAGTAAAGATCAATGAAAGAAGTCTCCTCGGCTTTAAGGCCAGTGTAGAAAGAGTCAGGAATGATTTGGAAGATGCCATCATTGACATGTATGTCAATCTAAAACTCTTCCAAAATGTGGTTGTAATAGTCATTGACCAAAACAACCAGATACAAAGGAAGTTGACACAATACAACACTATTCATGAAGGTATAGCTGACATTGATACATGTATAGTGGAGAATCCAAAGGCACCTTCTGAGCTCTAAAAACCATCAAAATCATCAAGAAAGATAGATTTGTATGCATTAGAGAATTTCCAGTAGATAGGTCAAAGGGAAGATAAAGAGGTAACCAAGGCAATGGAAATATGTTCAAGGACTCACAAAGTTGCCTAGGAATTGATAAGGAATGGTCTTCTTCCAATATTAGATGAACTTGGGAAGAATTTGGTCATAGAAGAATTGGTGAACGAATTCCAAGAACGCACGAGACGAAGGAAACAGATAGTTGAAGCAACAACCTTTGTATCCACTGATCTCATTGATCAACATCTGCTACAACCAGTAAAGCTTCACACTATGATACAAGATTTTGTGACAAAATTAGAAAAGGGCATGAGCGCCCTTGATGACAACATCGCCATGAATGACGCAACACTAGAACAACTAACATACAAGATAATTGAGTCCCTATACGATCAGTTGGAAGTTTGGATGACATATCTCTAAAGAAAAAGTTCATAGGGAAAGGACAAAATAACTATTTTTTCTTTCATCCTTTTCCTAACCGCTTCAAATTTCATCCTTTATGCCACTTTTCATGAGGAAAGAGAATATGAATAGTTTTTTTAACTACCTCTTCAAGAAGAAGGTGAAAAGACAATTAGGAGTTACTAATTTTTGTATAAAATAAAATAGAGGCTCCTTTGAGCATGACGTTTTTTTTGGATTTTCAAGCATTGTATAGACCCAAGAACTTTTTGAGAACTTATACAATGTTAATGAATATTGAGAAGCCCTCAGGGCCAACATGTTATAGAAGGAATTTTGTGTAGAAATTGATCTAAGCTTTGAACTACTTCAAGTGAAGATAATTGTTGTTTCTATGGACTATAAGAATGATTTGTTTGTTGTAGACTAATTCTTATACAATCCTTGTCATTTTGCAGTTATTGACATTTATTTGAATATTTCAATGCCTTGAGATTTGTGGGTTATTATAGTAATTTTTTTTTGTGATCTATACTAATCTGATTATACACATATGTATGTGATTGTCTCCAATCTTTCTCTTTTGTTACAACTAACTGTATAAAAGTTGTGTAAAGTTTTGGTTGCATTATAACTCACCAGTTACTTTAGCGTGCTCCTAGCTAGGAAAGGTTAGCATAGATTAGCAATAGAGTAGTTTTATTTACATACATAGTCTTCATTTACATATCTGCATTGAATCCACCCACTTCATCGATACACTGGACTGTAACTAGTAAGAAAACCAAAAGACAATAATAAATGGCAGCCAAGCCAAATTCCGGATGGAAATCCTAATCCAAACAATGTATAGTATAATTGGTACCATATACTGGGGGGTACCCCTTGTTGTTTTCGGGCGAAGTTGAACCTATCAACAAGGTCCTTCAAGAAGCAATTTAACCACTAGAAGGAGATCATGGATTATGCCAGGATTGGGGTGCCACAATTTGATGGTGAGAACTATGCCTTCTAGAGAAGAAGAATGACAACACATATACAAGCAAAAGGTCTCAATGTTTGGTGATCAGTATTAGATGGATACAAAGCACCGACCACTCCCCCGACAGATAAGGATGGAAAAAAACTTGAAGAAAATGATTCAAGGGATAGAAACACTATCAAGAATGGTGTGACTCCATCAATATTTACCAAGATCATGCATTGTGAATACACCAAAGAAATGTGGAACAAACTAAAGACCATCTACGAAGGAGATGAGAGTGTCACAGAAGACAAACTTTAAACCATTAGAGACAAATTCGAACAATTGAAGATGAATGAACATGAAAATATAACAACTTACTTTCTATGAATTGATGAAATAGTAAATAGTATCAAAGGCTTGGGAGACAAGATAAAAGAGCATGTCATTGTTAAAAAGGCATTAAGATATCTACCAATTAGATTTGATTCAAATATATCATCCCTAGAATAAAGAGTGGACCTAGCTACAATGACCATGGACGAGTTACATGGGATACTCACAACTTATGAGATGAGGAAAGAACAATGAAATCCAGTCACAAAGGATTTTTTATTCAAGGAATATAAGAAGTCAAAGAAAAAGAACAATAAAGAGCCAAAGTCATATTGTAACTACAATGATGATTCAGAAGAAGATGAAGAGATGGCTAATTTCATCAGAAAATTGGAAAGAGAAATCGACACATACAAAGGTATGCTTCCATTAAAATGTTTTAGTTGTGGTGGTGTTGGTCATTTTGCTAATAAATGTCCCCATAAGAAAAATAAAAGTAATGAAGAAGATGACTATAAGAAAAAGAAGCAAACCCAAAGGGGAATAAGAAACAAAAAGATTTTTTTCAAGAAAAGTCTCTACACCAAGGAAGATAGTTCCTCATTAGACGAAGATGAAGTTAGAGACAATTATACAGAAAGGGTATTATTCATGGAAGTAGAAGACTCTAATGAAGAAGGTTCTGAAGAAGAATTTGAAGAGGCAGAAGTTGATTACAGAGAAGAATTGATGAGTTCCATAGAAGTTATAAAATGAGAAAATAAGATGAACAAGTCACTCCAGGAATAACTAAAGAAGAAGGAAAAATCTCAGAACTTCAACTCCAAAGAGGTCAAGCAGACGATTACGAACCTGAAAATCCAGGAAGAAGAAGACAAGAAAATTAAAGAAGCCCTCAAAGGGAAGTTAGAAGAAATAGATAGGATCATTAAAAATTTGGAAGAAGAGATAGTCACTCTAAGGAAGGATATTCAAAATAAGGACATGCAACAAATCAACACCAAAATACTAGATAAAATGATTAGTAGTCAAAGGTCTTACTATGACATATTTGGACTAGGATACAACCAGGCACAAATAGAGAAAGGGTCATGCTCCAAAACAACAGAATACGTAGCAGAACCAAGAAGCTATGCAGAGACCATTAGAGGTCCTCCTAAGAAAGAAGAAGACAAGAAGACACATGAATACGACATTGCACCAACTATAAGATTCAAAAGTCATTACCAACAGCAACGAGCTATAGAAACAAATCAAGAAGAAGAAGGATTCAGAAGAGAAGCGCCATTCAAAAGAGCTTCCACTCTTAGTTATCAAAATATCTTTCTTGGTTCATGTTATTCATGTAATAATTTTGGCACAAGGCTATGAATTGTAAAGGAAATATCAAGAACAAAAGAAACGATGAAGGATATATAAGAAATAATTATCCAAGAAGACCTCATGAAGAACATAATAGAAACTACAACAGATTTGGATCATTGAGTGATGAGGTAGAATGCTCCAAGTGAAAAGACTATGGACATATGACTAAATATTGCATGCTCAGTATTCCTCCAAAGGAACCAAGGTAGAGTCAGAACAACTATAAGCAAGAACCACAAAGGATATGGATAAGAAAGAAAGATCAATTCAACACCGAAGAATGTAACCTTGCTCTACAATCTCAACACAAGAAACATGGATGGTATGTTAACAGTGGATGCTCAAAACATATGACAGGTGATAAGGATAGATTTATGACATTGAAGAATAAAAGAGACGAACCAGTGTCATTTGGTAATGACTACTGAGCCAGAATTATTGGAAGAGGCATAGTCAAACTGGGAGGCAAGGATGCCATGGTAGAAAATATTATATTACTCAAAGACATTAAACACAATCTCCTGAGTGTAAGTCAGATGTGTGATCAAGGACATAGACTTGTGTTTGAATCAAACAAATGTGAGATAAGGAAAGAATAATCAAACAAGTTAGTGGCTACAGCTTTCAAAACTCCAAGTAACATCTATGTTCTAAATGAAATCGAAAAGAAAAAATGTTGCTTAGGAAAGGATGATGAAATTTGGCTCTGGCACAAAAGAATGGGTCACATAAAATTTGATAATCTTGTCAAAGTCAGTAAAAAGGAAGAAATAAGAGAAATTCCTGAGATCTTGAAGCCATCAAACATCATATGCAAGCATTGTCTATAGAGAAAGAAAACCAAGACAAAGTTCAAGTCAAAGAAATACTCCACAACAAAACCGTTTGAAATTGTGCATATTGATCTAGTTGGACCAACAAGAAAAAAGGGATTGAAAGGTGAGTAGGGTAAAATCACGAATATGGGTAACACTTTCATGAGAATCAGGTCGCAAAAATTGGTAATGGCCCTTTTTCAGTCAAACTCTAGAATTTTTCGGCCAAAAACTCTTTCGGTCAAAATGTGTTTTCAACTAAAAGTTAAATATAACGATGCCCTTGAAAAATATAACAATTATTTTATTTAAAAACTAAATTTCACTCAAACTAATAGTTCAGTCGAAAACTTGTAACTATGGCACTTTTCAAAAAAATATGTATTCACTTCATCTTACTCCAAGTTGGGGAGGAGAGGAAGTGTTATACCACCATTGGAAGTATGAAAGGAAGTGTTACACCACCATTCTACCAAGTATTAAGGAAGGTAAATTAAGGAAGGGAAATGCAGACAACAATCTCTACATAAAGGTGGATCGAGACAATATATTTATCATTGAAGTCCATGTAGATGACATTATCTTCAGTAGAGACAATGACATGATGAATCATAATTTTTCCAAAGACATGCAACATGATTTTGAGATGTCCTTACTTGGTGAGGTAACTTCCTTTTTGGGACTCTAGATATGTCATAGAAATAAAGGTATCTTCATCTCTTAGGAAAAATTTATTAGAGAAATGTTGAAGAAGTTTGGAATGACATATTGCAAACCAATTAGTACTCCTATGCAGACAAGTTGTAAGTTAAGCAAGGATGATGATTCCAAGGATGCAGATCAGAGACAATACAGATCGATGATTGGCAACTTACTCTATGTGATAGCTTCCAACCTAGATGTGATGTAGGGAGTTGGATAGGTTGCAATGTTTCAAGCAACACCAAAGGAATCACATGTTATGGAAATGAAGAGAATATTCATATATCTCAAAGGCACATAAGAGTTTATATTATGGTATCTGTTATCACTCAGTTTGTAGTTTAGGTCAAGTAGTTGAAGGGTAAAGGTAAAACTGGCATAACAGGAGCTTCCCCACCCACTGTCACCTCAATGGGGGGCTCTTTCTATTTGGGGTGGCTAAACCCAAGGGAGACATCCCTGGCAATCTGGGGTTTTGAAAGGCAAAGGTTTAAAGGATCAAGGCGAGTTTTCCCTTTCACAGATTACCGCCAAGAAGATATTCAAAAAGAAGATACACCACAGAGGAGGCACCTGTTTGCGAGACAAGGCAACAATAACACTAATACATGCATAGTGGTTAATACTTCATTAATCAATGACTATCAATATTATATATGAGCACATACAACAGTAATTATTGATGAAGTCAATGATTGCAATAATGACTATGGCTTGTAATATTACTTCTCAATAAACACTAAAAATGATATAGCATTCCATGGAAATAATCAATCCTTGAATTAACATAATGCATTAAACATCATCAATTGGTCATTTACAAAGGCTATTGCGTCACTATACTAAAGATGACGTCATCTTTCCTTTAGGGTTAGTTTGATAGACAAGGAAGTCAATGTTTTGCAATTTGGCCAATGAAAATTATCAATACATCAATGTCTATCATTAGATGACTAAGCCACAATGTTTTCTATTAACCAAAAGCTCAAAAAGGGCATGACATCATCATTAATCTAGGGTTAGTAGACATTAGGGTTAGTTAGGGTTTCAAATTTAAGAGTTTTGAAAAGTTTTTTTGGCACAACAAGCTCAACGTTGGAGAGATAGACTAGTGCCTTAGGGTATTATGGAGTCAGGAACAAGGGCAAGATCTTGGGAGGATCAAAGTCTAAGGACTGGAGAGTTAGGTTCTATGGTGTTGCAATGGCAGGGCCCTAGAATCAAAACCCTAAGGGGAGGAGGCTCATTCCGGTGTTGCTTAAGCAAGGCCTCATGCTCCTCCCTCTTTCCTCAAATATCCTTGGCAAAACGGCTAGCTTTAAAACAAAAATCTAAGGGTGAAAAGTGTTGCAGGATCAAGGCCCTTCAAACCCTAAAAGTCAAAACCCTAGGTGTAGAATCAACTAGGCCTAGGACGTCTTCTTTCTTCAACTTGTGTTCAAAAGCTAGCTCAAAAAAAGGATGACTAGTGTAGCAACGGCTAGGCTATATCCTCCTTAATCAATGGCTAAAATAAGTTTCTCAATCATGGGGACATATAGCAAGGACCTACTTGTGTGCTTGCTACCTAGACTTTCAAGATTAAGCAATATAATAGCAATGTAACAATAAATGTAAGAGATTTAACCTACAACCATTCATTTAAGAAGTTTTGCATGAGAAATACACTTACAAATCATGAAGAGAGCTTATCAAACCCTAGTTGTAAACCTTCCAATGAGAGAAAACACCATAACATGCCAAGAACAATCCTCCACAAGAGTTGTGCCTCACTTCCAAGAGAAAAAATCCCAAGACAAAAGACTAAAAATTATCTCTCACAAGAGAGTGAGTTGTGTTATGTGAAAATGAGAGGCAACGTCCTCTATTTATATCATCCAAATGACCTTTAATTTTAAAATTAGGTCATTAAAACAGTCGACAAGGCTGACTTTCAATTTTACACTATTTTTACATTAAATGCTAAGAAATGTCATAATATGAGCTAAAAAAGGAGACGTCAAGCCCCTCTGAGGGAGACGTTGGCCCTTTTTGGGCAAGCTCAACATCCAGGAAGCAGAACGTTGGCCCTTCTAGGGCTCCTCCAAGCTGCCACATGTGCCAAATGACCCTAGCACACTGCCACACTCTCCAGAAAATGTACAACTGCCTCAGGTGACGTCCTGTCCATCAAAAGGAAATCATCCCATCTACAGTGGGTGACCCCCCCCTAGGTTGGGCTCTGCCAAATTGTCCTTGGGAGGACATCCTTCTTCCTTCTCATGCATTGGCTCATCACAACGTTGTCCTGTCTCTGCCATCCCAGCAACCATCTGATGGGCTCTTCAGCCCCATGGAGGTCTGAGCTAATCATATCCCCGTGTGTATCGGTCCTCTGGCACCTGCCCGTCGGGTATGGTCCTGCACATCAAAAACTACGCCCTCCATGGGCTCATCAGTCATCGGGATCATAGCAATGTTAATCATATTTCATCATTAAATTTATCAAATACATGCATGAAATCCCTGGCATATCATCTAAGAGCTCAAAGACATTACACATATCTACTACGCAAAGCTGAAGAAACCAACAGAATAACCTATTGGGATAATACCCACAAGAAAAGGGAAGTTTCCTCAGAGGATCATTCAAGCCATGTTTTATGAGGTGATATGGTCTAGGGATGTCTAGTCATAGTAAGACCAAGGGCAGGTTTTGTCTGTGGGTGCCTTTGTAGGAGGCGAGTTGTACCCGTCATGGATGCATTTTTTCCAAGCCCCTTTATTACCTTTATTTTTCATTTATTGATTTTCTTTCTTTTTTACTTCAAGGTCTAACCAGAGGACACTGCCTTGGCGTGGTGACCAGAGCTGATAGTGTTACCCACTAGTATTTTCGCAGAAATGATAAGGCTGGCTCGTGATGAGACCCCCTTTCACTTGGCCATGCAACCAAAGGTCATTGCCCTAGCGTGGTGACCGGATCATGGAAATGTCATACTTCTAGATACCTATGAACATAATGGGTATGCTCGTGATGAGACCTCCCATCCTCTTGGTTAGGTCTTGTTTTATTATTTTTCTTAGGGTCCCTTTTGTTTCTTATCGGGAGGCCTTTAATTGCCTTCTCAGGGATCCCTGGGCGAAGCATCTCTAGGTTTTATTTCCTATGGATTTTATCTTTCACCAGCTGCTTTTACCCCCTAGGCCTTTAGCCCCTTCTTCCCACAAGACAAAGCGTAAACCTCAAAAGGTCATCCTAATGGACAGACTAGGGGAATGGGATGGATGAATGGGAGATAAGATGTAAAATGATAGAATGGTGGGAGCGGACGATGGTTCTGCAAATCCCCCTTGGTGGCTAACCAAAACCCATGAATACAAGCTTACTAAGTCACCTGGTCAATCACCCCAACAATGGTCAAGTGGATTAGTGTAATATCCAAGCAATTATTAGAAATACAAGGAACCTGATGCATATATAAGAAGGTTATAACGATCAAACATGACACATACCATGATACCTTGGACCAATTACCTCATGGAGCAAGAGTCTCCTCTGATGCAAGTCCACGCTGATGGTGATGGAAGCTTTTGCTGCTGACAGGACAAGTATGGAAAGGAAGAAGAAAGGTGGGCCCTCTAGGGCCATGCTCAAGTTGATCCTACTCTCGGTACTTCATGTCTAGGACCTGTGGGCCTCGAGACATGATCTCCTAGTTATCCCGAGAAAACGGGGATAACATCGGGGACATTTGCTCACTGTAGAGCGCATGAGAACCTCAACATCTCTGGCATAAACCTGCAGACCTTCTCACACTTGACAAAAAGGCATCAATGACAAAAGGTGGGGTGGTATTTCCACCCCGCATAATAATACATGTACATGCAGTAATCATAAATGTAGATAGAAAGTAAAACATTCACCTATACTTACCTGTTGGCTGCATGTTGGTGTAATCAAACAACCAATGAAGCCAATCCAGTAATGTCCCTTGATACCTGCCTTTGTGCTTCATCATAAACCAGAACAGTGATAAGTCAAGCACAAAAATTTCATGAGTTACAACGTATATCATATCATCGGAAAAGTCAAAATCTAACTCATAGAGGCAGGTGGGAGGGATAAAATCCTGCCAAGTCCATCTCTGAGGAATGTATTCAATCCACTTCAAGAAAGGGTCATGAAAAATGCAAGGTTCAGACAACTGACTAAAAGGGCCTGTAACCTGGCTACCTAAGACATCCTCATGCTCTGAAGTCAAAGAAGGGATCGACAAAGATCTAGCAGACAACTTGCAAACTAAAAAGGGAAAGTCAAAAAACTGACGGAAAAAAACAGTACCCAACCAACCCTCAGAGATTAGGGTTTGCTTAAAAGGAATCTCAACGTTAAAAATATGCTTCACAAGAACACCTTTAATGGACAAGAATGGTAAAGTAACAACAGGTGATTGGAGTAAAAAGTTGTGAGAGACTTTCCTTAGGCAAACAATGTTCTCACTTGTATCAAAATCTGAGCAGATAGGTGATTGACAATCATCTTCACAAAATAATTCCAAATGCTCAGAAGAACAGTCATCAAAGTCCTCAAGGTATGACCGAAAATCATCAAGAAAATAAGTTACTGGGTCATACTTGGTCCTTTGGAAGGCATGGATAAAAACCTCATCTCCTTGTTGCCACTGGTCACAAGTAATCTGTTGTGGTAATTGCAAGGGCAACATTCGAAGATGACTTTTTATGTCATAGATGGGATCTGTATCATAACTAAATGCATCCCACCTATGTCTCCCAACATGTATGAACTCGTCGAAATCAGCTATGTCAGTATCAGTATCATAACATGGAGGAGTCAAGACATCCAATACTTCTTCACACTTTGTGTCATAAGGCAAAGAACCATTTAAAACTTGGAAGGGGGAATAATGTACCTCGCTTAATCCTTCATGTGCAAGAGCTTCAAGTATTTGGATAGCATCATCAAATGGAAGATCTGCCTCTACATCTTCAATCTTGAGACATAGGGGATTTGGCTCATCCAAGGGTTCAACTCCTTCTTCATTTTCTGAGTCATAGAACAAGGTATCATCAAAAGAATCAATGTGACTTACCTCATTCTCTTCATCTTGTGCAGGAGTGATAGGATCTTGAAGAGCTTCATTAGACTGAAGAGTGATTACTGGTGCTTCATGCTCATAATCCATATTTCTGGTTACATTTTTGTTTCATTCTATTGGATCATGGGAGATGTCTTGCTCCTCTTCAAGGGGTTGATAATGGTCTTCATAAACCTCGTCTCTTATATAAGAGGATTCTTGGTATTGATCATGATAAGCTCTTCTGAGATATTCTACAATCTCAGTGGTGAATCCTTTGTGGTGTAAGGCTACCATGAGGTTTCGAAGGACATCTTCATACGTTTGGTAATCTGGCTTAGTAAGATCTATAAACTTACTGATGAGGTGTATGAAAGATGATATACCCCTATCCTTGCAACAACTCTTAAAACATTTTTGTAATTAGGATGGCAGGGTGAGCAAAAACAATTTTATAAGAGCATCCTCTCCTCCCAACTTTATCTCCCTCAAATACTCCAAGAAATTTACTATATGAGGAGCTGGGAGGCCAAAAAACATCGGAGAGTTGTTTATCCATTTTGTATGAAAGTAATTTGGGTATCCTTGAAAACTTTTGAAATCAATACTTGGATACATTTGTTCCTAGTGTGCCATGATCCCATATCTTGAAAATATCACAGAAGGTAATGTGGCACCCTAAGAAAAGTCAGTGGAGTCGCCAGATAGTTTTCCTGAAACTACCAAAGAATAGGGGGAAAAAGGTCTAGTGGAGTCGCCAGGTAAGCTTGTAAGAAAAATGTCTTTGAGGCAAGGCTTACCAAAGGATTTGTCATTGAGGAAGATTGACTCAGTGTTCCCTGGCAACGACGCCAAAATGTTATCGCTCAGTTTGTAGTTTAGGTCAAGTAGTTGAAGGGTAAAGGTCAAACTAGCATAACAGGAGCTTCCCCACCCACTGTCACCTCGATGGGGGGCTCTTTTTGTTTGGGGTGGCTAAACCCAAGGGAGACGTCCCTGGCAATCTGCGGTTTTGAAAGGCAAAGGTTTAAAGGATCAAGGCAAGTTTTCCCTTTCACAGATTACCGCCAAGAAGATAGTCAAAAAGAAGATACACCACAGAGGAGGCACCTGTTTGCGTGACAAGGCAACAATAACACTAATACATGCACAGTGGTTAATACTTCATTAATCAATGACTATCAATATTATATATGAGCACATACAACAGTAATTATTGATGAAGTCAATGATTGCAATAATGACTATGGCTTGTAATATTACCTCTCAATAAACATTGAAAATGATATAGCATTCCATGGAAATAATCAATCCTTGAATTAACTTTATGCATTAAACATCATCAACTGCTCATTTACAAAGGTTGTTGTGTCACTATACTAAAGATGATGTTAGCTTTCCTTTAGGGTTAGTTTGATAGACAAGGAAGTCAACGTTTTGCAATTTGGCCAATGAAAATGATCAATACATCAATGTCTATCATTAGATGACTAAGACACAATGTTTTCTATTAACCAAAAGCTCAAAAAGGACATGACTTCATCATTAATCTAGGGTTAGTAGACGTTAGGTTTAGTTAGGGTTTCAAATTTAAGAGTTTTTAAAACTTGTTTTGGCACAACAAGCTCAACGTTGGAGAGATAGACTAGTGCCTTAGGGTATTATGGAGTCAGGAACAAGGGCAAGATCTTGGGAGGATCAAAATCTAAGGACAAGAGAGTTAGGTTCTATGGTGCTGCAATGGCATGGCCCTAGAGTCAAAACCCTAAGGGGAGGAGGCTCATTCTGGTGTTGCTTAAGAAAGGCGTCATGCTCCTCCCTCTTTCCTCAAATATCCTTGGCAAAACGACTAGATTTAAAACACAAATCTAAGGGTGAAAAGTGTTTCAGGAGCAAGGCCCTTCAAACCCTAAAAGTCAAAACCCTAGGTTTAGAATCAACTAGGCCTAGGACGTCTTCTTTCTTCAACTTGTGTTCAAAAGATAACTCAGAAAAAGGATGACTAGTGTAGCAACGGCTAGGCTATATCCTCCTTAATCAATGGCTAAAATAAGTTTCTCAATCATGGGGACATATAGCAAGGACCTACTTGTGTGCTTGCTACCTAGGGTTTCAAGATTAAGCAATATAATAGCAATGTAACAATAAATGCAAGAGATTTAACCTACAACCATTCATTTAAGAATTTTTGCATGAGAAATACACTTACAAATCATGAAGAGAGCTTATCAAACCCTAGTTGTAAACCTTCCAATGAGAGAAAACACCATAACATGCCAAGAGCAATCCTCCACAAGAGTTGCGCCTCACTTCCAAGAGAAAAAATCCCAAGACAAAAGACCAAAAATGATCTCTCACAAGAGAGTGAGTTGTGTTATGTGAAAATGAGAGGCAACGTCCTCTATTTATATCATCCAAGTGACCTTTAATTTTAAAATTAGGTCATTAAAACAGCCGACAAGGATGACTTTCAATTTTACATTGTTTTTACATTAAATGCTAAGAAATGTCATAATATGAGCTAAAAAAGGAGACGTCAGGCCCCTCTGAGGGAGACGTTGGCCCTTTTTGGGCAAGCTCAGCATCCAGGAAGCAGAACATTGTCCCTTCTAGGGCTCCTCCAAGCTGCCACACGTGCCAAATGACACTAGCACACTACCACATGCTCCAGAAAATGTCCAGCTACCTCAGGTGACTTCCTTTCCATCAAAAGGCAATCGTCCCATCTGCAGTGGGTGACCCCCCCTAGGCTGGGCTCTGCCAAAGTGTCCTTGGGATGACGTCCTTTTTCCTTCTCATGCATTGGCTCATCACAATGTTTTCCTCTCTTTGCCATCCCAACAACCATCTGATGGGATCTTCAGCCCCATGGAGGTCCGAGCTAATCATATCCCCATGTGTACCAGTCCTCTGGCACCTGTCCATCGGGTATGGTCCTGCACATCAAAAACTACGCCCTCCATGGGCTCATCAATCCTCGGGATCATAGCAATGTTAATCATATTTCATCATTAAATTTATCAAATACATGCATGAAATCCCTGGAATATCATCTAAGAGCTCAAAGACATTACACATATCTACTATGCAAAGCTGAAGAAACCAACAGAATAACCTATTGGGCTAATACCCACAAGAAAAGGGAAGTTTCCTTAGAGGATCATTCAAGCCATGTTTTGTGAGGTGATATGGTCTAGGGATGTCCATTCATAGTAGGACCAAGGGCAGGTGTTGTCTGTGGGTGCCTTTGTAGGAGGCGAGTTGTACCCGTCATGTATGCATTTTTTCCGATCCCCTTTATTGCCTTTATTTTTCATTTATTGATTTTCTTTCTTTTTTACTTCAAGGTCTGACCAGAGGACACTGCCTTGGCATGGTGACCAGAGCTGACAGTGTTACCCACTGGTATTTTCGCAGAAATGATAAGGTTGGCTCATGATGAAACCCCCTTTCCCTTGGCCATGCAACTAAAGGTCACTTCCCTAGCGTGGTGACCAGATCATGGCAATGTCATACTGCTAGATACCTATGAACTTAATGGGTCGGCTCGTGATGAGACCTCCCATCCTCTTAGTTAGGTCTTGTTTTATTATTTTTCTTAGGGTCCCTTTTGTTTCTTATCGAGAGGCCTTTTATTGCCTTCTCGGGG
>ML777347.1:734195-755653 GCA_009831015.1 Picea engelmannii
CCTTCTCGGGGATCCCTGGGCGAAGCATCTCTAGGTTTCATTTCCTATGGATTTTATCTTTTACCAGCTACTTTTACCCCCTGGGCCTTTAGCCCCTTCTTCCCACAAGACAAAGTGTAACCCTCAAAAGGTCATCCTAATGGTCAGACTAGGGGAATGGGATGGATGAATGGGAAATAAGATGTAAAATGATAGAATGGTGGGAGCGGACGATGGTTCTGCAAATCCCCCTTGGTGGCTAACCAAAACCCATGAATACAAGCTTACTAAGTCACCTGGTCAATCACCCCAACAATGGTGAAGTGGATTTGTGTAAGATCCAAGCAGTTATCAGAAATACAAGGAACCTGATGCATATATAAGAAGGTTATAACGATCAAACTTGACACATACCATGATACCTTGGACCAATTACCTCATGGAGCAAGAGTCTCCTCTGATGCAAGTCCAAGCCGATGGTGATGAAAGTTGTTGCTGGTGACTGGACAAGTCTGGTGAGGAATAAGAAAGATGTTCCCTCCAGGGCCATGCTCAAGTCGATCCTGCTCTTGGTACTTCATGTCTAGGACCTGTGGGCCTCGAGACATGATCTCCTAGTTATCCCGAGAAAATGGGGATAACAATATCCAAAAGGGAAGGATCTATCTCTTGTTTCCTACACAAATGTAGATTGGGCAAGCTACATTGATGATAGAAGAAGTACAGGTGGAGAAACCTTCTACTTGGTTGAGTGTCTGGTATTGTGGTTAAGAAATAAATAGTCATAAGTATATTTATCCACAACAGAGGAAAAATAAATTGCAGCAATGACATGGTGTAGTCAGGTTCTTTGGTTGAAGCAAATGTTGCATGATATACAAGAAAAGTATGATGAGCCTATTTCAATATGTTGTGACAACACCAACACCATCAATATATCGAGGAATCCAATGATGCACTGTAAGACAAACCACATTCTGATCAAGTATCACTTTCTATAGGAACAAGATATAAAGAAGAACATCAAGCTAGAGTATGTCGGAAAAAGAGAGCAGATTGCAGATATCTTTATCAAACCACTTGCAAGGGAACCTTTTGAGTATCTGTGACAGAAACTTGGAGTAGTTTATGCCCCACAATGATCCACTCAGCACTAAGATTAACTGGATAGGGGGAGAGAAACAAAAGTATTGAAGAAGTTCAAGTAAATAAACTTTTGAATGATTTTCATATATACATAAAAAAAATTACTCGAGGAAGCACCATGAAGAGAATAATCTGTAGAGATAGCAAAGGCTGTGAAGAACCAAATATCCAAAATAGCATAAAAACTTCAGAATAAGTACTCAACTCCTTGACAAAGAGAGAAATCTAGATAATAAGCCTCTTCTAGGTGGAAACCTCCTTATACATCACATGAATTCAAAAATACAAGATGATTCCAAATGAAAAGGTCTCCTTGGTATATATAGGAGACTAGGGGGTACAATTACAACTAATGGACCCAAGACGACATAAATAAAATAACAATACTAATGTAATATTCCCCAATCAAGGGGTAATGTGCCATGTTTTAGGGTTTAACATGCCCCTCCCCTTCAGAAAAGTGTTTTCCTTAATGCTTGAGTAGTTCTAGATGCTTTTGTATAAAAGATTCATCTTCTCACGTGGAATTTTCAGTAGGTAGTTTCTTCCACTTAATGGGATACTCTAAAATTGATCTATTCCTTAGCTGGAGAATTATTGTGTTAGTGATAGCTTTAGGCTCCAATATAGTTTAAACTGGGATCTTTTCACCTATAACCTTCTTTAAGCATGAAACATGGAAAACTGGGTGTACTCGCGAATAGGCAGGCAATTCCAATTTGTATTCAATAGTACCAATCTTTCGCAACACATTATAAGGGCCATAGTACTTTAGTGATAATTTATTATCCTTCTTAGCTTGCTTGAGGGACATCTGTTTGTATGGTTGTAGTCTTAAAAATACCCAATCCCCTACTTCAAAACTTATTTCACTACGATGTTGATCTGATTGTTGTTTGATGCGATTATGTGCCATGGTCAGGTTTTCCTTTAAGAGTTGGAGAAATTGTTGTTGATTCTCGATGTGATATTCCACTACTTGAACCTTATATTTTTATTTTAGAGAAAAAGTGATGGACGGTGAGTGATATCCATAAAGCACCATAAATGGTGTCATTTTTGTTGCAGTATGAAAGGAAGTGTTATACCGCCATTCTGCCAAGGGTAACCACTTGAACCATTGTGTTTTTCTATCAGAGACAAAGCAACAAAGGTATCCTTCCAGACATTTTTCACTATCTCATTTTTTCCATCAGATTGAGTATGATAAGATGATCTATGAGCCAATTGAGTACCGAAACAAGAAAATAATCATGTCCAAAAATGTCGAGTGAAGATGGAATCTCTATCACTTACAATAATCTTTGGGATTCCATGTAGCTTTTGAATTGTCTCCATGAATGCGACAACAACTGTATTGGCTTTGAAAGGATGAGAGGGTGCAAAAAGGTGTGTGTACTTGGTAAGTCTATCAACAATCACCATGATGACACTCTTTCCTTCAGACTTCGGTAACCCTGTGATGAAATCCATGGAAATCTCCTCTCATCATTGACTTGGAATGGATAATGGTTGTAAAAGACTTGGGGTCTTAATTGTTTCCACCTTATTTTTTTGGAAAACAAAACATTCTGCCACAAATCTTTGAACATCAGTTTTAAGGCCATCCCAAAAAATTCCCTCTTGGCCTTGTGATAGGTTTTCAAAAATCCTGAGTGCCCTCCTACCAGAGAGGTGTGCAATTTCAAAAGTACCTTTTGTTTGAGTTGGGATTTCTTACATAAATATAAGCGATAATTGTACCATAGTGAATCATTTTTCCATGTAAATGTATCAGATGCACTGGAATCATGTTGTAACCTTTGAATGAGAATCCACACTTCTTCATCATTCTTTTCCATTCATTCCTTGCTTCTATTATCCAATCAGATTGGATAATAGAGATAGCATAAAGAAATGCCTCAAAATCTTCATCCTTTCTTGAGAGTGCATCTGCAACAACATTTACTTCCCTTTTTTGTAGATGATTTCAAAGTCATAACCCAACATCTTGGTCACCCATTTTTGTTTCTCTTCTGAAGATAGTCTTTGTTCCAAGAAATATTTAAGACTTTCATGATCTATTTTAACCTTGACGTTCCTACCTATTAGTTAAGGGCGCCATTGCTTCAATGCATGTAGTATTTCCATCATTTCCTTCTCATAAATGGGTTTGTGTAAGTCCTTTCCCTTGAGTGGTCGACTTTCAAAAGTAAGGGGAATTTCTTCTTGCATTATAACAACACAAATGCCATTTCTTGAGGCATCACATTCCACAATAATTTTTTTTGTGAAGTTTGGTGTGGTTAATACAGGAGCTTTGCACATTGCCACTTTAAGTTGTTGAAAAGCTTGAGTTGCCTCTGGAGTCCATGAAAATGCATCCTTATTATTTAATGTAGTTAAAGGTGCTACTATTCTTCCATAGTTCCGAACAAACTTGTGGTGGTAACCTGTCAAACCCAAAAATCCTCTAATATTCTTTAATGTTTTGGGAATTGGCCAGTCCATCATGGATTTAATCTTGTTAGGGTCTACCTTGACACCTTCATGAGATACAATATGAACCAAATACTCTACCTCCTTCACCCCAAAGAAATATTTGGATGGTTTGGCATACAATTGTTTCTCCTTTAGTAGTTGTAGCACCATGTCAACATGTCAAACATTATCTTCCCAAGACTTGCTATAGATTAGTATATCATCAAAAACACTAACACAAATTTTCGAAGGAAGGGTTTGAAAATGAAATTCATCAACCCTTGGAATGTGGAAGGTGCATTTGTAAGACCAAAAGGAATGACAAAAAATTAATAATGGCCTTCATGATTTCTGAATGATGTTTTTTGCATATTTGCTTCCTTCATTCTACTCCGATGATACCCTGAATGGAGATCCAACTTTGTGAAGTATATTTATCCATGTAGTTCATCTAAAAATTCATCAATGATGGGAATGGGAAACTTATCTTTAATGGTGAGCTTGTTGATCTCTCTGTAATATGGGCACATACACCATGAGCCATGTTTCTTTAGTGCCACTACCATTGGTGCAGAGTAAGAACTTTTGCTAGGTCTAATAATTCCAGTCTCTAACATTTCTTTAACCATACACTCAATTTCACTTTTCTGGGCATAAGGGTATATGTAAGGCCTAATGTTAGGAGGAACACTCCCATGAATTAAGTGAATAGCATGATCATTGTCGTGAGTGGGTGGATGACCTCTAGGAATTTCTTCAAATACTTTGGAATGCTTATCAATGATCCATTGGAGATCTATGGGAATATATGGCTTATATGTTTGAACATATAGTGAGCATAGTTGTACAATTACACCATGATGCCCCTTTTTCAATAATTTTGTCATGCTAATAGAGATTACCACCTTACTGGGTTTCCATATGATACCCCTTAACTCAAATTCCTTTCCTTCCAATGAAAATTTCAGGAAAAGTTCTTGAAAATTAAAAGCCATTGTTCACAATGATTGTAACCATTGGAATTCTAGTATGAAATCAACACCACCAATGGGTATAGAAATCATTGGACTATTCATTACATATTCCCCCATAGTAAGATTGATCTTATGGAATTTTCCTGAGAAATTGATAGTTCCTCCATTTGCAATCATTACTTGAAACTCTAGTGCTGGATTTATAAAGCAATTGAGAGCTTTGGCTATTTCACAGTGAATGAAATTATGAGTACTACCAAAATCAATTCACACTATTACCTTTTTCTTTTTGATATATCCTTCGATCGTGAGGGTTTGAGGAGTGCTAATTCTAGCCAATGCATGAAATGATATGGTGGGAGTCATCTCTTGAGAAGAAATCTCTTATGCATCTTCATCTTGATATGGTTCTTGTTCTGGTTCTTGTTCTTGTTCCTCTTCATAATCTCTGTACAATAGTTTATTCTCACCACACTTATGCCCCTTACTGTACTTGTTGTCACAATTAAAGCATAAACCTTTTTCTTTTCTTTCCTCCAATTGTTGAGGTGTCAACCTTTTAGGTTTATGTGGTTTAAAATAAGGAACATTATTCTCTCGATAGATGTTAGGGATTGTCCTTCTAGTAGCCATAGCCATATTTTTACTTTCAACATTTCTCGCCACTCTGAACACATTCTCCAATGATTTAGGTTCCCAAAGATGAACCTCAAGTTGAATGTTATCATTTAAAGTTCCTATGAAAACATCAATCAGGTGCTCATATAGAATATCCATTACCTTTATATTCAATCTTTGGAAGTTCTCAATGTGATCCACAATTGAACCCTTTTTCTTGAGATTTATTAATTGGCTAAAGAAGGTATTGCTCCTTGTATCCTCATAGTGTGCTATCATTTCTTCCATGAAAATTGTCTAAGTGACAAGTGATTTGCAAGAACAAATTCATCGATACGACATAAACTGATTGGGTTATAAATATAAAGATCTAATTCGTACCTTTTGTGTGTGTGGCAGATCATGTAGATCAAAGAACTGCTCCATCTGGAGTATCCATGTGATTGGATCTTTGCCATAAAAATTCCTCATATCGATCTTAGGAAAGTGGTTGGTCTTCAACCCAAAGATGAAGTTTCTCCAGTATTGATTCATCTTCCTTCTTTCCTCATCATGAATTTCATGGGATACATTGTCACTTCCAGTTGGCCTCTCTATTAGAAACTTTTTCAACCCTTGCATGATCTCCCCTTTTAAACCATCCATCTGTGTATCCATTATCACTTCCAATTTAGCTTCATTTGAATCCATCATCCTTTGTAGTCATGGATGATTTTAAGGATGGAAATTTATTTTAAAATGTAGAAACCTTGGCGAATATTACTAATCCTTCATATGCCAACTATAAATGTTCGACGACATTTTTGTAAAAATATTCAAATTTCTAAGGATTTTATATATTTTTTATAAAATTTTGGCGATTTTTAAGGTAAAATAATTTTATGCTATAGAATTTGGGCTAATCATTTTTAAAATAGCGAATCTCTTTTTTGGAAAAACCATGGAAAATTAGCCCATGAGCAAAATTTAGCCCCTAAAATCATCCATGTTTGTAGTTCATATTTTGTTACTTCCTTTGGTTGTAAATAATTAATGTCCTTGCATATTTCTTAACCTTCATCAAGAGTCCAAGTAGGACTATCTGAAGGATTATTTGGTGTGGAAGTTCTCTTTGTTGGTGGCATGTTGGTCAAGTATCACTGCTAGGTAGGAATTCCTAATTGGCTTAGGCAGAGGTCCTCACAGATAAGGGAGTGTCAGGTTCTATAACTCTCTTATATATGTGCGGGGTCCAACAATAGTACTTGACCCAATATCTCAGGGAACTAACTAAGGAGGATTGACCATGCCCTTAGCCATACTATCTGACTACCAAGGTACTAGAGAGTGACCTCCCAAAGTGTTGTTCTCGGTGTACTATAGAAAAAAGATGACCAAATGGTTTACTCAGTTGGTCTCAGGATTCTAGGGGGTCTCCCAATATACTCCAAGTATGTGGGATCTCAAATCCATAGTAGTGTTGTCTAATGTGTAACCATTAGAAATGGTTCTTCCGATATACTCTAGGTATGTGGAAGAACCACACTGTCCCCGGGTTGTAGTGCTGACAAGTAACAAAAAATCCTATGTTCAGAGATGAAGGAATAAATATGTACCTGAAAATCCCTAAATTTATCTCAAATTTACGTTATACTTCTTTTATCCCACTTTATTTCACTTTTTGAATTACCCCAATTGGATATTTTAGTCAAAAGATATGCAAATTTTCAAAAACAAAACGCACCTTTTAAACCCTTATTTGGAGATTATTCTGCTAGCCGACCTTTCTTCTGTTGTAGCTCTACAATTTCAGCCCTTCTGAGTCTAAAAATTTTGCATGAGGTATCCTAATGTGTCTTCTTTCTAACCCCACATATTAGACCAAGATTGGATTCTCCAAGATAATTTTATGATAACTTTTCCAAGATGTGCTGATTTTTTCCTTTTCAGGAGAGCAAACTTGTATGGCCTGCCTTGTGCTCTTGTCTTCACTTTAGAATTTGAAATTTTCACCAGTAAACATTTGTTTTGTACCCTAACTAATGGAATAGGTCTCACTCAATTTGGAGGTCTGTAGCTTCATATATAACAATTTTCCCAAGAACACTTGTTTTAGACTGAATTCTGGACCAACCAAAAACCCTAATTTCCTTAGAGAATAACTTTAAGAGTATAGGGAATCAAGGGATGAAATTTGAAAAAAGGGTACTTCACTATTCCACCTTTGTACTGTAAAAGTTTCAGAACCTAAAACCAACCCGAAAAAAATTGGGATAAAAAAGTCCAAGAAGACCTATTTCATACTAGTTTCGGGACTAGTCAAAAACCTTAACTTGGACAGAATGTATCTACAAAAATATAGCGGACCAATATTAGAAATTTGGACCCAAGTTAGCTCTATATGTATCCTCTACACCATATAAATTTCAGATCCCGAAACCATCTTGAAAAAATGTTGTAGTGAAAATTCCAAGAAGACTTGTTTTGAAGAAGCCAGTCCCGAGGATTGTCTAGCTCTGATACCAAATGTTAACAACCAAATATCCAAAATAGCATAAAAACTTCAGAATAAGTGCTCCACACCTTGAAAAATATATAAATTCATATAATAATCCTATTTGAGGGGGAAACCTCCTTATACATCACATGAATTCACAAATACAAGATGATTCCAAATGAATAGGTCTCCTTGGTATATATAGGAGACTAGGGGTTACAATTACAACTAATGGACCCAGGCCGACATAAATAAAATAAAAATACTAATGTAATATTCCCCAATGAAGGGGTAATTTGCCATGATTTAGGGATTAACAAAGGCTTGCATATAGGGGGAGCATCCCTAGAAGAGGATTTCCCTTTTCCATTGATGTCAAAGGGGGAAAGATAAGAGAAAGGCATGAAGACAGTGAAGCATGTAGATAGGGGGAGTGATGGTCATAGGGGGAGCATGAGCATATGCATAAGTATTTTCATTCCTAAGTGTTTCCATCAATTCCAAAGGGGGATATTGTTGATAGTTTGGTTGTCACTAATGTCAACCCTTGAAGAAGCCCCGATGGTATGGTTTCAGTACCCAAAGTTGAATGAGGAATATGAACATAAAGGAAAATATAAATGCAGAATGACTCTCATAGATGGATAGTACTCGTCGTTTCATTTTCAGTGATATTGGAACACCATGTAGCTCCTCATGGTTAGGGAGATATTTCCTTGTGAAGTTGGAGGCCCCGAAGAGTGGTTAAGAAGCCCTAGTTAGTTACAAGTCAACTAGTTAAAGGGGTAAAGTTGTTGTAACAAGAAAACCCTAGAATCCCTAAATTAAGGAAGGGAGTTACGTAGCATTGGTATAAATACACCTCAAGGAGTCATTCACAAGTACACACTCACACACTTATTAATTGATTATCTATCTTGTGAACTAGTGATTTTGCTATGGTCTATTTTGGTCTTTTGGTGAATGCGACGACAAGTCTGAGGTAGCGGAGAAAGTGCGAGAAAAGAGAGAGAGTTTTGGAGTTGCAGAATATTACAGTTTCTGTAAAACACTAATTTGGTTGGTACTCATGGGTCAGTCCATACCTTTCTAATGAGCCACACGTAGGTTTCCCTATGTCTGTCTAACAAGGAACTTGAAGAATTGAGTAAATGTTGGTACTAGGTCCCTGAAGTCTAAAGCAAGTCTACACGTCAACATCTTACAGGTTCAGGTCAACTACATAAGTTTTGGTATGGTTATATGCTTGTTTTGATGGTTGCTATTATATGGTGAGTGCTTGAGGCATTCTTGGTATGGTTTATTTGGTAATTGGATATGGTATATCCTGGTTTCTTGGATGAGTGAGGAGCACTCTTATGCGTGGTACAAAATATGATATGGTTCTTATAATTCATATCTTTGAGTTCCTTATACATTGTTGAGGGATATTCATATTGTATGGTGATATATGCATAAGGGACGTGCATTTTTTCTTTTATATGCTTCATTGATGACATGGTACATATCTGCATATGGTTGATGGTGTGGTACATGATATAGGTTATACATGGTTGATTCTCCAGTTCATGACTCACTATTCATTGTTAATGCGTCTTTTGGTTCAAGATTGATGCATGAGATAGTATGTATATTGGTATACACTTGATGCATGGTATGGTATAGGTTTAATTGGTTGGTGATTAGATACAGGTTGATGAGACAGTGACAGAGACAATTATAGTGATAGAGTGATAGTGATAGAGACAATGACGGTGACAGTGACATAATTGTGGCAGTGATAGAGTTTTTGATAGTGACAGTTGGTCTACATTTATATTTTACGGAGGTAGGACAGGGCAAGGATAGGTGGTTGTATCCACCTTCCGGTTGGAGCCGAAGAAATTATGGGGTTGTAGCCTCCTTCTGGTTGGAGCTAGAGAATCAAGGAGCTGTACCTTCCTTCAGGTTAGAGCCTAAGAATTAGGGGTTGGAGCCTCCTTTCAGTTATAGATAGAGAATGAGAAGTAGGTTCTTCCAATGAATGTTTTGTTTTGATAAATATATAAGAAAAGCATTATGTGGTTTTCTACCATTTGGATTTCCACGTAAATTATGGTGTATTGTGTATCTATTGTGATGTGATGTTGTTTATGATTATACTGTTGATGATCTATGGAATTCTAAAAATAAACTACTGAATATTGTTGAAAAATAAGTTGTGGTTAAAATTGATAAAATTGCTCATTATTGATTCACCACCCCCCCCTCTCTCAGTAATCCAACAAATAGTACTTTATGCTATTGGTTGATGACTACACAAGAATGGCAACATTTTTCTTTCTCAAGAAGAATTCAAAAGCTTTCAAACACTTCAAGACATACAAAGAGATGGTTGAAATGGAGACAGAGTTGAAGATCAAGTGTTTGAGATCAAATAATGGAGGATAATTTACATCAAAGGAATTCACGGAATTATGTGGTGAACATGGAATAAAAAGGCAATTATCAGCAACAAGGACTCCTCAACAATATGGATTTGTCGAAAGAAAGAACAAAACAGTATAGGAAATGGTTAGAACCATGTTGAAATATTCCAAGTTGGGTGACATCTTTTGGGCACAAGCAGTACATACAACAATTCATATCCTGAACAAAGGAATGATTAGAAATAACGGTGATAAGTATCCCTACGAGATATGGAAAGGGAGACTAGAAAATTTGAAGCATTTCAAATTATTTGGAAGAAAATGATATATCAAAAGAGAAGATGGCAAGCTTGGAAAATTTGACCCTCGAGTTGATAAGGGCATACTAGTTGGGTACTCAAGCAAAAGAATAACATACAAACATTTCAATCTAAGACTCTACAAAATAGTGGAAAGCATCAATGTAACGATTGATGAGACAGATGGACGAAAGAACAAAGAAGGAATCAAAGATCCAGAAGAGTATAATGACAAAGAAGAGTTGAAAGAAGAGGAAGTAGATGAAGAAGCAGATGAAGAATAAGAGAAACCAAAAGCATAGAAAGAAGATGAGAAACAAGATATTTAGGTACCTCCAAAGACACCTAGATGACGAGTGCAAAAAAATCATCCACCAGAAAAAATTATTGGGAATAATGATGCAAGAGTTGAAACCCGATGAAAAATACTTTCACTAGAATAGAGGCACCTAGCACTGTTGTCCACAGTTAAACCGAGAAGTTTTGAAGAATCCAACAAAGATGAACATTGGATCAAAGCTATGGATGAAGAATTGGATTAGATAGAGAATAATGAAACATGGGAACTAATTCCAAGGCCAAAGAACAAGAATATTATTGGTACAAAGTGGGTGTCCATAAACAAACTAAACAAAGATGGACATGTAACCAGGAACAAAGAAAGATTAGTATGAAAAGGATATACTCAGGTTGAAGGTATTTATTTTGAAGAAACATTTTTCCCAGTTGCCAGGATGGAAGAAATCAGATTCATCTTAGCATATGCATGTTCCAAGAGAATCAAGGTATATCAGATGGATGTAAAGTCAACATTTCTAAATGGAGAGTTAGAAGAAGAAGTCTACATCGAACAACCTGAAGGATTTATGTTAACAGAAAGGGAAGATTATGTTTGCAAGTTAAAGAATGCATTATATGGAGTCAAGAAGGACCCCAAAGCATGGTATTCAAAACTGGATAGGTGTCTACAACAACAAGGATTCAAGAAGGGAAATGCAGAAAATAGTCTCTACATAAAAGTGAAATGAGACAATATATTGATAATTGAATTTTATGTAAATGAGATTATATTTGGAAGCGATGATGACAGAATGAATCAGAAGTTTTCCAAAGACATGCAGAATGAGTTTGAGATGTCCTTGCTTGGTGAGTTGACTTTATTTTTTGGATTACAGATATGTCAGTGTGATAAAGCTATTTTCATCTCCCAGAATAAGTATATTAGAGAGATGCTAAAGAAGTTTGGAATGGAAAATTGCAAACCCGTGAGTACTCCTATGCAGACCAGTTGCAAGTTAAGTAAGGATGATGATTCTAAGGATGCATATCAGAGACTCTATAGATCAATGATTGGAAACTTACTTTATGTGACAATGTCTAGACCAGATGTGATGCAGGCAGTTGGAAAAGTTGCAAGGTTTCAAGCAACATTGAAGGAATCACATGTTATGGCATTGAAGAAGATATTCAAATATCTGATCCGAATGGATCTTGGGAACATCACAGAAGTTTTAGAAGTGTCCCAGGAGCCTCAGAATGGCCTCAATAGGCAGAGAAAGGGAAAACTTAAAAGTTCCCAAAACTCAATTAAAATGGCATGATCGTGAAGAGCGTGTCACAAGATTTATAACAGCGCAAACGGCTCGTCAAACGGAGTTACGGATCAAAAGATATAAGCGATCAAAGTTTTGGTCAACCTAGCCCAGTCAGCATGGATGCTTCAACATTCGTATTGTTGACGTCAACATCAGTACGGGTGATGTTAGTGTGTGTACAGACTATGTGGAAAGTTCATAGGGTGACATGTGTCAACACCAGAGGCTGCCATGTGTCATTCAAATTTGGACTTTTTAGGGTGCCACGTGGAAGAGTAAAAAAGTGCCACGTGGCACCCCCAGGTGATGCCATGTGGCCCAATAGGGAGGTTCCATGTGGCACCCCCGAAATGCACAATAACACCCCGTGACCAAAAATTAAAAATATATATATATATATATATATATTAAAATACCCCCTCAAATATGGCGGCGATTCCACCATTTTAGTGGCATATTCCTCCACCGTTAAATGTATCCATCCACCAACTGTGCACCAAAAATAGCAAGAGTCTCCGCTAAAGTCACCGCCATTCTAGCATATTCTGCAAGTTTAGTGGTCACCCGCCAAATTTAGTAGGGTGTGCCAAAATGGTTATAATTGTTTGCTAAAAGGGGAGGCCTGTGGGATTCAAACCTGGGACCTCCACCAACCTATGGATTAATTTATCCTCCAATAACTGCTACACCAACCACCTCATTTATTACAAAATTGCCCAGAATTGGTATAAGAAGGGCCCTTCAGTTCAAAGTTCGGGACAACAAGTGCATTTGACACACACAGAGAGCACGAGAGAGGAGTCTGAGTGCATCCGTACGGACTCATATGGAATGTACATCTTGGTATGGATTTTGGCACACATTTTGATATTTCTCAGCATTTATTGCAAGAATAATGGCACGCAAACTGAGGCAAGGGTGCCTCTTGGGCCTGAAAGTGTCTGACTCGGATCAAGGCATGAAGACAATCATTCTTAAGTAAAATGATGCCACAGACACAGTGGTGGTGTTAGTTTTCTGATCTAAGCAAAGCTTCTATAGATTAACTACAGAATGAGTCATTTACTGCAGAGGCAGTGACATGATAACCGAGGCAAAGGTGTCTCTTAGGCCTGAAAGTGTCTGACTCGGATGGAGATGATTTGACAGTCGTTTTTAGGTAATTCAGCAATGCAAATCCAATTGCGAGGTTTTTTTTTGCAGCAGAGCTTCAGATCAGCAAGCTAAGTTCTGGAGAAGCCAATGTAAGCATGCTTTTCATTATGTTGTTTTGTCATTAAATGTTGCAGCATAACATGCGTGTTACAAGTCTGAAGGAGCATAGAGAGGTTGTAGAAAGGAAACAAGATCAGCTTATTCCTTCTATCTATTCTTTTCTTCTCTTCTTTCGCATTAAACCAATCAGTTACATGTGACAGAGAAATTATGACACTTGCATGATAAGTGGCCAATGAAGCAGTTCTGAATCTCGTGGTTTCAGGATCTTTGTATGGGCTACATATTTATGCTTGGATCTGAGAAACAGATCTAAGGCTTTTGATGCCTCCATGTTGATGGGAGTCATATTTTATTCTTCCTCTTTTTATGTATTGAGTATGTGGGAATGATGTCCATGTCAGCATCATGGATGCCTCATGAGTATGAGAACTTGTGAAGTTGTATACATTCTTGATCACATTCCGATCTCTTGTTGTCATCATTGAGAAGGGACTTTGGCCTTACAACTTGTAAAGGAGAGACATCATTACAATGAGGAGAATAAAGCGGCCAGGATTTGGAGCATGACTTAGAGAGGTAGCCCACATCGGGTGAACTCTGTTATCAAGGGATGTGTCATATCCATTATATGTATTATGTTCTTATGTTGTTTTTCGATGAATATCCGCACATAGGATGTTAAATGCAAGAATGACATATCACACATAAGGGAAACTAAATAGGTTTCATTTACTTCAAAGTCAAGCACATAAGACTTCAACTTTACCTTTAATTGCACATCGCTCAAGTAAAAAGATCTATAACTGACCCTTTTGAGGGAGTGACAGAAACAACCAATTATTGGAAACTTATCGCCTCCAGAATCAGATCATGTGGTATCAGAGTAGGCTTGATACTAATTGCAGGTGTTGAAGCTAAGGATGGCAAGGTCACCAGAACAATCGTGGTTTGATGAGCTTCAAAAGATCAACCAAATGCTTCAAGCAGATAATGCTGGATTGAAGACATTGTTGCATGTTGCAGAAGAAGAGAACCAAAGGTTGCAAGAGCAGTTGCAAGCCATGAAGATACAGATAGAAGAAGGCTCTATGAATGAGATGGTGATAAGACCATCTTGTGACCATGGCAACTTCGCCAGTTATGGGTGTGAGCATGACAGTGCAAATGCATGCACACTTTTTCAAGAAAATGAAGATGACCTACATGCATCCATAAACCAAGGAGGATTCCTAGAAGCATCTTCCACCGATTCTTCCCACAAGGAACAAATGGACACATCTCAAGAAGCAAACCAAAGGTCTCAGTTCGAGGTAGAGGTAAATAAACCATGTGTAGTTCCTTTCTTGATTAATGTTGATGATTCTTTTGAAATCCTTCAACAACATGCTTCTTGCATTGGCTTGAAGTTGATGAGAAAAATGGGATATGAAGGAGGAGGCCTTGGAATCAATGGCCAAGGTATTTTGGATCCCATCGAGGTAGTGGTTTGGCCTCGATGTTCTGGGATAGGCTATGTCCCAAAGGATGTTGGAGAAAGCTCCAAAACCATTCGAGAAGAAGACCCCAGGACAATCACTAAGACTCCAGAGGTCAACAGTTCATCAAGAGATGAAATTGATTCAGTGCAGGCCGAGAGCACAACTTCTCATGATCAAGGATTCGAGACATCTCCAAGGAGAGATGAGCATCACAATGACAAAGTTGATACCAACTCTTCTTGCCAGTCTGACTCTAGAGGAAACTCCCTGAGGTATAAGAAATATCAAAACTCTAAAATGCCATTTGATTATAAGCATGTTAATCATATAAAACAGATCTTTTGGCATCAAAGACCATGCACTTTTTGTGGATCAAATAACCACGAAGTATCCCAGTGTTGGAAGAGAAAATCCTTGTGCAAGAAGTTTATGGCAACCAGGAGAAGGATGAGGATGGTAGATTTATTTCCACACACTGAAAAGAGCACAGGGAATGCACCTCTGAAGGAGAAAGGATACTGCAGCCATTGTAGCAAAGATGGGCATCATGAGGCCACTTGTTGGGCCTTACATCCAGATCTACATCCAAAGAGAGAGAAGAAGACCAAGAAGACACCTCCGAGGGAGACAACCAACCAGACAGTGTTGCAAGAAAATACGCCACAAGGAGAATACCAACTACCAGAGAAAGGAAAAATCGGTAAAGAGGACATGTTCAACAAAATGGTTGAACAAATGGTGAAAATCCTTGAGTTAGTTGAGAGTGGTCATCTTTGTAAATCACATGTTGTGATTCAGGCCCCGTAGGAGGGTATTGTGTAAAAGTGATAATTGTTGATATCACTTCTTTTTCTGGCACATGTTGATATTGTTAGGCCTTGTGAGGTAGTTTGTGTAAGGGTTTCTTATTGTAAGTCCAGTGGACATGAAACTTAATGTAATGAATTTTGGGGACCAAAAGTCCTCTCAGTTGGGAGGCGTGATTCAGATGGATCTTGGGAACATCACACAAGTTTTAGAAGTGTCCCAAGAGGCTCAAAATGGCCTCAATAGGCAAAGAAAGGGAAAAATTCAAAGTTCCCAAAACTCAATTAAACTAACATGATCGCAAAGAGCGCGTCACAAGATTTCTAATGGCACAAATTTCTCGTCAAACGAAGTTATGGATCAAAATATATAAATGGTCAAAGTGTTGGTCAACCTAGCCCAGTCAACATGGATGAGTCAACATCCGTACTACTGACGTTAGCATCAGTACATATAAAATCAATGTCCATACAACCTACGTGGCAAGCATAGAGAGTACATGTGTCATGATGACATCATCATGCCATGTGGCAAGCATAGAGAGTGACACATGTCATGATGACATCAGCATGCCACGTGGCAGCACCAAAGGTTGCCATGTGTCACTCGGATTTGGACTTTTTAGGGCACCATGTGGACGAGTAAAAAGATGCCACATGGCACCCTAGGTGACACCACGGGGCACCACCCGAAAGGTGCCACGTGTCACGAGATGATGTGGAGGTGACGTCATTGAACGAGTGGACAAATTAGTGGATGCCACGTGGCCCAATAGGGAGGTGTCACGTGGCACCCCTGAAATGCACATGTGTCTATATTTCTGCACCCTTAATAAATTAACCACTAAGGATAAGTTTCCCATTCATGTCATTGATGATCTATTAGATGAGCTTCAGGGTGCCTGTTTCTTCACCAAATTGGATCTTTGCTCTCATTATCACCATATTCGAATCAAGGAAGTAGATATTTGTAATATTCCATATATAAAAGTATGCATAAAATAAATACAATGCTAGAAATGGCAGATGAACAACAATATACCATAACAACACCACAATTATATCGAAATGATACCAGAATAACACCAAAAAGAGCACTTTGATTACTGAGAGAAATGTTCACTTTCTTCTTCGAGGGGGCAACCTCCATTCGATCAAATCTCTATTACAATAATATTCAAGGAAAATTTTTGCATACCCTCGACTCCTATTTATACTAAATATGTCTATCAAAAGAACCATCTAGAGGAAGATCCTTCTAGAAGTGGAAGATTCTATTAGGTCTTCTTACATTCGACTTATTCTTCCTTATTGCTAGGCCTTATTGATATTGACCTTTATTACATCGGAATATATTATTATACCTACGTGAGGGGCTAGGTTCCTAACATGTCCGCCCCCTTAAAAACGTCCTTATCCTCAAGGCTTGAGATGTGGAAATTACTACATAATGGTAGCTGGTTCCCAAGTGGCATCTGCTTGGGTTATATCTTTCCACTGGAATAACACTTCCTAGATGGTTCACTAACGCAGGTGATGCTCACGCTGGTCCAAAACTGCTTGTGGTTGTAGCCAAATGGATCCTTCTTCATCCAACTCGGGAAGGTTGGTTTGAGTTTGGCACTTAGTTCCAATCACCTTCTTTAAGCATGAAACATGAAAAATAGGATGTAGCTTAGAATGATTGGGCAAAGATAACTGATAGGCCACCTGTCCCACATGCTTGAGAACGGTATAAGGACCATAAAATTTGGGTGCCAACTTCTGACAATGGTCAGCCTTGAGGGAATTCTGCTTGTAAGGTTATAGTCAAAGAAACACCTGATCCCCTTCTGCAAATTGACGTTCATAGCAACCTTGATTTGCTTGTTGCTTCGTGCGATTCTGGACCATGACCAAATTCTCTTTGAGGGTACAGAGAATAGGCTCTCAAAATGTAAGCGTCTGGTCAACCGTCTAGACCCTCGAGACACCTGGTAAATATGAGAGAACTGAAGGTGGATTTTTTCCATATACCGCTTCAAAAGGAGTCATGCAGGTAGTTGTATGGTATGAAGTGTTGTACAACCATTCAAATAGGGGTAACCATTGAGCCCGCTAATTTTGATTTTTCGATGCAAAACACCTCAAATATGTTTCCAAACACTTGTTGACAACTTCAGTTTGACCATCATTCTGGGGATGATAAGTTGTGATGAGATGCAATTGGGTGCCTTGTAGCTTGAACAGTTCTTGCCAAAAATTGCTGGTGAAAGTTGGGTCGCGATAAAAAACAATAGAATGAGGCATGTCATGAAGCTTGAAGACCTGATCCATGAAAAGTTGAGCCACAATGGATGATGTAAATGGGTGTTGAAGAGAACATAAATGAGCATACTTGGAAAGGCAATCAACTACCACCATGATGACTGATTTATTGCCCAATTTAGGTAAGCCTATAATAAAATCCATAGAGATATCCCTCCAAATAGCAGGTGGAATCGGAAGCGGTTGTAGTGTTCCAGGAGATTTGAATGTTTCACCCTTGTTGCATTGACACACATCACATTCAACCACAAAATTACAAACATCTTGTTTCATACCATCCCAGAAAAAAGAACGTTTGACCCTGTCATAGGTTTTGGTAAACCCGAAGTGCCCAGCTGTGGGTGTAGAATGAAGCTTAGAAAGTACCGTGGATTTAAGTTTTGACTGTTTACTTAAATACAAATGGACTTTGTATTGAAGCTCATCATGGATCCAAGAGTACCCTGGGGAAACTGGAGAATTGGAATGCAATTGTTGTATCAGATGCGAACTTTTGGGATCGTGTAGCCATTCCTAGGGAACGGCTTGGAGCCAATCTGGTACAAAGAAGGAGAGAGAAAAAAGGGACCCTTCATCTTCATATTTTTGGTAAAGTGCATCTTCAACCACATTGACTTTGCCTTTCTTGGAAATGATCTCGTAATCATATCCAAAGAGATTAGTCACCCATTTTCGTTGCTCTGGGGAGGAAATGTGTTGTTCCAGAAAATACTTGAGGCTTTGATGATCTGTCTTAATTTGGAAGCGTTTCCCCAATAGATAAGGGTACCAAAGATCAACGACATGCAGAATAGCCAACATTTTATTTTCATTGATTGATTTGCCCAAAAAATTTTCAGACAGTTGTTTGCTGGTAAAGGCCAAAGGCTGACCCTCTTGCATAAGGACAGAGCCAATTCCTTTCCCTGAAGCATCACATTCCAGGACAAAGGTGTTTCTGAAATCAGGAAGGGCCAGGACTAGAGTGGTGCACATGGCCATATTCAAGGTTTGAAAATCCTAAGCAGCTGCTGGAGTCCAAGTGAAAGAATTCTTTTTAAGGAGTGCAGTGAGAGGTGCCACAATCTTTCCATAATTCTTAACAAACTTGCGATAATAACCTGTTAAGCCCAGAAATCCACACAAGATTTTGAGAGTCTTTGGGTGAGGCCATTCTTGCATAGATTCAATCTTTTTAGGATCCACCCTAACGTCGTCCTTTCCAACAAGATGACCCAAGTACTCAACTTTCGAGGTGCCAAAAGCACATTTATATTGTTTCAGGAAAAGTTGGTGCTGAGAGAGTAGATGGAGAAATTCATCCACATGAGAAAGATGGTCTGTCCAAGTTTTGCTATAGATGAGGATGGCATCAAAGAAAACTAAGACAAAATGACAGAGAAAGGACAAAAGACATGATTCATGAGGCTTTGGAAGGTGGAGGGGGAATTACACAAGCCAAAGGGCATGATAAAAAAATCATAGTGCTCCTCATGAGTTCAAAAGGCAGCCTTAGGAATGTATGCATCTTTCATACGGATCTAGCGGTAGCCAGAACGAAGATCAAGTTTAGTAAAGAACTAGGCACTACTCAATTCATCCAATAGGTCATCAATGACAGGAATGGGAAATTTGTCTTTAATGGTGAGTTTGTTGAGGGCATGGAAGTCAGGACACATGCGCCAAGAACCTTCTTTCTTCAGGACCATGACCACAGGAGAATAGTAGGGGCTCGTATTAGGGCGGATAATGCATGTGTTAAGCAGTTCTTGAACCATTTTCTCAATTTCATTTTTTTGGGAAAATAGGTGACGATAGGGATGGATATTGGGAGGAAGGATTCCTAGGACAAAGGAAATGGAATGATCATGAACACCATGGGAAGGAGGGAGTCCCTAGGGATTGGAAAATACCACTTGATGTTTAGAGAGGATGGATTGGAGGTCTTACGGCACAGAGGGTGTCTCAGTTGCTTGTATGGCATGGAGTTGGGCAATAATGCCATAATGATCTTTTTTGAGCAGATTTTCCATGCGATGGGAACTAATGATCTGAGGGGAACCGGTGGTGATTCCTTGGAACTTATATTGTTGGCCCTCCTGGTCGAATTGCATGGTTAATTCCTTAAAATCCATAAGAATGGGACAAAAATTCCTTAGCCAGTCTGCACCCAACACAATGTCACAACCGTCCATGTCGATAGCAAACATATGAGATTTCAGGTGGTAGTCACCAATTTGGAGATGCACATTTTCACAACGCCCTCCACATTTCATGGAGCTGCCATTAGAAATCATGATTTGGAAATTATTGACTGCATGGATATAGCAATGAGTTTCTTGGGCAATGTGGCGATGAATAAAATTATGGGTGCTTCCACTATCAACAAGAATGATGACCTTCCTATGCTTGATGTGACCAATTAGCTTGAGGGTTTGGGGAGTAGAGAAGATAGTGAGATAATTTAGGGAAATGACTGGTTCTACTTCGGGAGAGTCTAAGGGAGGGGTTATGTCAGTGGATTCATGTGACACATACACAAGGGGAGCTTCAACATCCTCTTCTGAAACATCCTCCGAGATGACCATAAAAATCTTTTGTTCCTTACTATTGTGTCCCGGAAAATATTTGTCATCACAATTATAACAAAGTTCTTTGAGTTGGCGTTCAGCCCTTTCAGCCCTGGTCAATTTTTGGATCTTTAGTGGAGTAGAAGGAGGAGTGGGATTTACTAGTTTAGTGCGAGGAATAAAGGAGGGTTTCCAATTTTGAGAAGAGACAACTTGTTGTGCTTCCTTATCTCTTTTAGTAGCCTCCACCCAACTCTGAGGCCGATCCATGAGGGCATGGACATGAATCTCATCCTTGAGGCCACTGATAAAACATTCCTGGAAAAAAGCATCAGACATTCCCTCTGTACGAAAATCCAATCACTCAAAAGAAGCTATAAAGTCTTCCATTGTTCCATATTTTTTCAAATTTGTCAAACGACCTAAATTGTTGGTGTCGATGTCAAAGAGTTCATAAAGATCTACCACAAAGTTTTTCCAAGCAACATACCCTTGATGGGTAGTGTGCCACCATTGCCAACGTTCTTGATCTAGATGGAGAAAACCATACCGGACTTTGGCCAAATCATATGTAATGTCATACAAACAGAAACAATGTTCCATTTGATTTACCCAACCAGTGGGATCCGATCCATCAAATTTGGTCACATCCACACGAGGAAGGTGTAGGTCACGCTGAAAGTGATGGGGATGAAAATTATGGGAATGAGAGGAAGTTTCAACTTCGGTATGAAAAGGTGGGTCAGATAAAGGGGGATCTGCAGGAATATGCAGCTTGGTGCAGATCATTGAAGCGATAGATTCAAGATGGGTAGTAATGTCTTGTTTGAGGTCTTCTTTGAGTTCCTTGATTGAGGCGGCGATGGAGGAATGCATGTTTTTATTGATGGTGGCAATATTGGCACTGAGCTATCTCACTTCTTGTTGGGTCTCTGTGAAATTAGATTGCAAGGTATTGAATCGAGATTTCATGTCATGGCTACGGATATGGGCCATGATGACGAGGGAACTGAAAAGGGGCGAGTGGGGTAAAAAAATTTGTTGAAAAATGATAGGTATGAATGTGATAAGGGAAAAGAGATAAATCCAATGGAATAGGTCTCAAATAATGGTGCCATAAAATCCAGAATTTTTTTTTTTTTTTA
>ML777347.1:755689-775657 GCA_009831015.1 Picea engelmannii
GAAATGCCCAAACGCTTAATCAAGAATAAATGTGTAGTGATTTGGAAACTCGAATGCAGGAGACATAGTTGCGTGGTAATAGATCCTGTCTGTTTTGTTTTTTGTTTCCGTCCCCAAAGGTTAGGTATTCAAGGGTTCTACAAACAAGGGTTTTTCCTCTGCTATAGCTCTCTGATATATGTGTGGGGTCCAACAGTAGTACTCAACCCAATATCTTAGGGAACCAACTAAAGAGGCTAGACCATGCCGTTAGCCGTACTACCTGACTACCCAGGTACTAGAGAGTATCTTCCCGAGTTTTGTTCTTGGTGGAACTATAGCATTCATGTGGGCAATCAATTTATGTAAAGAGGGCTTCATGAAATCTAGGCCAAACCGTATACAGGTGCTATCTGATGCGCTACCACTCGAAAGGGTACCAACAGGGGTTACAAGGGTGGATAACATATGTGCACATAAGTACCACTTGTATTTCCTATATTTATGAATCCCTGACCACGAGTTTATGTGTGTAACAATGGATCTTTGTATCTTAAAGACATCGGAATACGTCTCTACCCTGAAAAAAAAAATAACCCACAATTTTCTGCCGAGGAAAGTGCTCTGATACCACTTGTAATATTCCAGATATAAAAAGTATGCAGAACAGAAATAAAATGCTAGAAATGGCTAATGAACAACAATATAACAAGAACAACACCACAATAATACCGAAATGATACCATAATAACTCCAGAAAGAGCACTTTGATTATTGAGAGAAATGTTCACTTGCCTCTTCGAGGGGGAAACCTCCAGTCGAGCAGAGCTTCTATTACCCTCGACTCTTATTTATACTAGAGGAAGAAAGTTCTCATACCCTCGACTCTTATTTATACTAAATATGTCTATCAAAAGAACCATCTAGAGGAAGATCCTTCTAGAAGTGGAAGCTTCTATTAGGTCTTCTTACATTCAACTTATTCTTCCTTATTGCTAGGGCTTATTAATATTGACCTTTATTACATCGGAATATATTATTCTACCTATGTGAGGGGTTAGGTCCCTAACAATATTTAAAAGACCTCTTTTACAACTCATGAAGGCCGTTATGAGTTCTTGGTAATGCCTTTTGGGATTTGCAATTCTCCCTCTACCTTCCAAAGTCTCATGATTAAACTATTGAAGCCCTACCTTCAGAAGTTCATCCTAGTTTTCTTTGATGAAATTCAGAGAGGGATCTCTCTATATGATTTAGATATGTTTCAAATTTTTAAATATTAGGCTAGGTAAATAAATAAGTCGGTTTTGTTGTCATAGTGTTTGTCGAGTTGGTTGATACAGTTTACACATCCATTGGGCTATGGGGTCCATGTCATAAAGATGAAATATGAACCAGAAAATAAAAGGAAACCTTTCACAGGGCAAGATAATATAATCACTGGATTCTTCAGTAGCATAAATGAGGAATTGCAGAAAAGATGAGAAAGACAATTACAACAAAGAAGCAGTTAAGAATTTCTTTATTGTAAAATGAGAAGATAAAACACTAAAATCTTTTAAGTCAGAAATAGGGTATACGAGATAAATCCTACAACGTTCGTTACTTCCAAAGATTACATTTAGAAAACAATGTGATAACAAAGCGAGAATAACATTTAACTTAGAGAGAAAAACATCACCAGTGAATACATGCAAGAATCCTGTAAAAATGCCTCTTTGTAGTAATGGGAGATTTCTTCAAAAATATTACAGTCTGATAGCTTCAGGGCGTGTAGATCAACAACACTCAATACTTCGAAAGATGAAGTATTTATAACTCAAAACTACAAACCATCATTTCATCAAAGACCAGGACGTGCTAAATCTATTTTTAGCCTAACTTAACAAATTTCATAAATCTAGGAACTGCTTGATGATTTGTCACAACTGCATGCATGATGATGGGACTTCTGTTACTGACGATGTGCTCACTCCCGAAAGTGGAATGGCACTCAATGGAATGACTTCCATTGGTTTCAGTTGTTCTTTCTCTTTTACTAGCTTCTCCATCTCAGCCTCCATTTCCTTTAGTTGGGCATTCTGCTCCATGAGTAGTTTGAGCATCTCATCTTTTTCTCCTTCTGTCTCTGCTATCTCCTTCGCCTGTGAATCCTCTGTTGGTAGCAGTTTCAATTGTTTCCTTAAGGAGGCTATGTCAGCATTTTTCTTCTTAATCATCTCCTCAGCTGCTTTCATGTTCGAAGGACCGTAACCGATCTTGAGGACCAGTTCCTCCAAAGTCTTGATCCTATTGTTCTTGGCAAAGGATGATATTGTTGGTCACTATAATTGCTTATTTAACTAAACAATCAAATGCTACATAAATTGTCAACCCAGGGAAGTCTGTTTATTTCAAAGGTAACCACGCACTATATATGCTCAATCTCAAAAGCAACTTAGAGTTGTAGTAAAAACATATTAATCACACTTTGCCTTGAACAAACTGAAGTTCTAACTTGAATTACAGGAAAGCAATCTACCTATTGCAGATTTCAATGTTTAAAAAAAAAATTAATTGTCCAAAGAATCCTGGATTACATTAAAGAAATAACAGACTGGAAAAAGAAATCTTTCAAGACACTGCAAAAGGAAAGACCACTATTCTATAACCAAAGAACGGGACCCTATTCCCAAAGCAGGAATCTTCAGCACCTGTTTCTGATCATCACACTTCATGAACTCATTGCTTAACTAAAATAATTGACACACACACTCAAGGCTAACTATCTTTAACAGAGAACAGGACCTTAATTCCTAAGCAGGAATCTTCAGCACCTGTTTTTGATTAGCACACTTTCATGAACTCATTAAAATAATTGACATGCACTGAAGGCTAACTATCTCTAACAGAGAACAGGACCCTAACTCCTAAGCAAGAATCTTCAGCACCTGTCCCTGATTATCGAGCTTTCATAAATTCACCAAGCAGGATTGCTAACTAGAATGATTAACAGTTACCCAAGCATGAATCATATGAAAACAATGTAACAATCGGTAAAGCAGAGTTTCAACAAGACAGAGTTCAGTAAAGTAGTGTTTCAACAAAACAGAGTTCAGTAAAGTAGTGTTTCAGCAAAACAGAATTTAATCAAGGCATAAACAGAAATCACACTAACACACTACAAAGCTCATGGGTGAATCTTGTGAAGAAGGTGGGCCCTCCCTTCTCACAAGATTCCCCTGAAACGAAAGGAACTAGAGAGGAATGATCAGAACAGTCTTTTATTCATCTGTCAATTGTATCATATTACAATCTGAAGTAAAACACGTCATTCCCTGTAGAATCCTTTCTTTGTACAAAAACAGCAGATCCCTCGAATGGTAATTTCCTCTTATTTAAAGAGGAGGATCCCTTCAATACAATTTAATTACTAATTACAGGTGTACATCTGAGTCCTATTCTTAGTCAGATCAACTTTCTAAACTGGAATAGGATATCCTAGTCTCCCGCAACAGAATGCTATTACAAGTGCTGAGTGAGGTGTTGTTGTTGTGGCTGGAGTAACAACTTCTTTATTTGTCTCTTGTTACTGCTGTTGTATGTTGTTTCAACATCGCAAATCGCGGGCTGTTTCAGCCACGGGATTTACGTTCTGACTGTTTCAGCACTTCTCAGGCAACAACGATGGTTGATGCTAGCTCAAGGTGTGACTGTTGTAGTCAATTCTGTGTGAGTTGTTGTTTCCGCATCGTTGACCACAGACCATGTAACAGCTTCTTCTGTGTTTCAGCATTGTTGACCACGGACTATGTAATAGCTTCTGTATGAGTTGTTGTTTCATCATTGTAGACCACGGGCTGTGTAACAGCTTCTGTATGAGTTGTTGTTTCATCATTGTAGACCACAGACTGTGTAACAGCTTCTTCTGTGTTTCAGCATCGTTGACCACAAACTATGTAACAACTTCTTCTGTATGAGTTTTTGTTTCAGCCACAGGGTTTGCGTGCTTTAACTGTTTCAGCAACAGGCCTCAATGCTAATCTGCAGTTCGAACTGTTTCAGCACTTATACATTTCTGATCAATGGTTAAGTACGAGAGTAATGTAAAATTATATGCAAAACAGATTAAACATATAGTAAGGAGAAGAGACGTTGTATACCTTTGGAAAGATAGGGTAAAGTGATAATATGAGTTTAAATGTGAGTGAAACAGGAGTGTAGTGGTGGCAAAAAGTGTGGGAAAAAAGGTACATTATGTGGTCCTAACAGATATATTTTCCAACTTCAACTGTGTTTGGACATTGTTCAGGGACACTTGCAATTTGGATGCAGTCATGGAAGCATGTGCCAACGTATAGAAAACCATCTCTCCTGTTTTCTTGTGTAGATCCATCTGATCAGCCGAATGCACATCCTTAGTTTGGAATTCAAAGGTGGCCCTTTTGTAATCAGTGATTACCTTTGGATCTGGCACCTGTGCTTGGAGGAATGCCATATGCATTCTTCCCTTCTCTGTATCAAATGCCGATAGCAGCCTATGTTGTTCAGTTGACGTCTGCTTCCAAAACTGGGCGCAAGTGCTGTTGGCTAGAGTCTGATTCCTTTTCTTGATCAGATAGTATTTTTCAAAGATGCTCAGCTTCGGTCCTACCTTGCCTGGCTGGGTGCTTGGTGGAGTATCTGTAGATTTCTTCGGCAACACTAAGGTTATGATATGCTGGAGGCTTGCACTGAGGGGCGACCTATCAACCTTGGTCATTGTAGTAGATGGGACTTCCTTTTTCCCAGTCGGGTCGGGAGCTGAACTAGTTCTAGACCTCTTGGTATGCAACTGGAATTCTTCTGACGACACTTCAGTGACAGGCGGAGACAAATCTTGCCTAGGCCTTTTCTCTTTCGGAACCTATGGGGTGGTTGTTTTTGATACAGTGGCAAGGGGATCCTGTTGTTTTACTTCGACCAAAGTGTTTGGTTCCCATACTGTCTGGTTTGTGAATTTCTCGACTTCGGGCCTAGATTCGTGGATATATGGGATATTCTTGTTCTTCACCCTCATATTGGAGATGATCCCGCATGGATCATAGAGCCATGTGAAACTCATGAAGAACTTCATTTCCTTTAGCAGCATGTCTGCTTCTTCTCCAGCACCACGATTGTTGCAAATGAAAGAGCCAATCTACCCTTTGATTCTGAGTTGTTGCTTTTTCTTTAGTGACACGAAGTGAATATCATCAGAGTTTATCATCTACCTTATGTACTCCTTGGAAAAAATTATAACATGCAGGTATTTGGGCAGCTTATATGGTGCCAACTCGCACCCATATACTCTGATCTCAGTGTGATTTTGGTATAAATACCAATCACTATTGTGTGTAGTTGCTGAATGTGTTCAGTCATCCCAGGGTTCTTTAAAAACTGATAATATTTTGTAACAAAGGTGGCAGCATTTTGTGGTTGTGGCCTTATCCAGAGAAGGCGATTATCCTCATTGTGCTTGGCAGCTAGGAACTCATCCTGCCATATAATCTAATTGTTGAGGAAGGAGGTGAGTGCCCGAATCTGGATGTCATGGACAAGAGGGTTAAGGTTATGCTGTTGGTTCTCAGGGATGGCCTCATTATGAAAATATGCTTCACAGAGGAGGTGTTGATCCATAGCAGAGGCTTCTGCAAAGGTTTTGACAAAATCTGTTGGATGTAACACTCCATGGGGTCTGCCTTCTGTGATTGATTAGATCTGAAACCATGTAAGTCGTTCCATGAGGAACAAGGAGTAATTGCAGGATGGTTTCCTTGCAGCCAAGAGCTTTTGTGCCAAGTCAAATATCAAGAGCACTCTGCCTTTTAGCTCTTTATTCTGTTTCTTAAGGGCACGAGCTTCCTGGCATGTTTGCTCCAAAGCTTCCCAATTTGAATAGGTATGATTTATCCAGATTTGTCTATGCTCTTGTAGGATTTTGGCCTGTGTAGCAGCATACTCTTTTTTCCATTTTTGTATTATTGCCTGTGTTGTTCTTGAGTTTATGTTTTAAGGCTATAAAACATACCGTCAAGGCATCCGAATAAAGATTTTTATGATGAGAATTTTAAAATAAAGAAACAAAGAAAGACTAGATCAGATTCAGTTTCTCAACTGTCTCTGTCTTGCTTCCCGTTGCTCTTGGATGCTTATATCATGTTCAATAGCAGCCCACGATCTTTCTAACTCAGCCCTATTGGTTGTTGTTTACAGAATAGTATTAAATAAGTTTAGGGCAATGCTTGTTTGATCCTGAAGACCAGGTTCTACGTTTGGTTGTCTATCACTAGGGACTGTCATGGGTGATAGGGTTTAAAGGTTTGTAAATGGGTTTTTTATCGATTTGATTACTTCATATTTTCAAAGATGATATTAATGAAACAACTTTAAAATCTAAAATAGTAATGTAAAAACACAATCAAGGTCGTTTCTTGGTTTTGTAACAATTTTGAAATTGTAAACAATGGAACACAATATAAAGAAATATAAGGCTTTTATCTAGAAATAATCTTATACTTCAATGAACAATGATGAAAGAAAAACAATATTTCTAACAGATATATATTAAGGAACAGAAAGTTTACAGGTCTTAAAATCACTAAAGTAATTTTAGAGGAAAGACTGTAGAACATTCAACATCCAAACCAATCTGAAACAATAAACAACAATGTATATAAGTTCAAATTGATTCACTTGTTAGAAACACGCATTAAGAAGAAGATTTAACAAAGCATGATAAACAGGGGAAGAAACATAGTCACAAAATTGCAGGATCCAGAATCTTGTTTGCGGTTTATATTCCGATGAACTTCAAAGCTGATATTACAAAAATTGGCCTTCTCCAAAATTTCTGAAGCCCTCTTTTTGCCTTTCGGAATTATATTTATACCTTTCTATCAAAGTTTTTCGTTGGTAACTAACCAACCTCCTAATATTACGGTTACATAAACTAATGTCAACCGTTTACAAATTCTTTCAAAATTATAAAAATAAAAATATTTACAAAGTTTTAAATTTGAGTCGAAGAACTTTCTTTATCTGCTTCAACATCTTGAACATATTTCCCTAAAAATTTTACCATGACCTTAGGAGCCTCAGGTACTTCATTTTCTTCAAAAGAGAAAAAACTTCTTTGTAGGCCTGGCAACTAGCTTGCAATTGTTTTCTCTGTGAATTTAACTTTTTCCAACTTTGAACTTGAAGCTATCATCCACTTGTCTATTTCTGCAATATTGACCATTTTAATATTTGAGATTTCTGTTTTCTTTTCTTCAAGTTCTTCTTTTGATTTCAACTGATACCTGGTAATCTTGACTTCACCTAATAACTCGGAAAGATCATCTGTCCCGATATTTACTGAATATTTTTCAATAAGATTGAAGATTCTTTGACAATCTTTATTGACTCCTTTAGTAATTCTTTTATATTCTGCCAGCTTTGTTTCCCAAACCTTTATCATTATATCTCCTTTTAACTGCTCAGAAATGGATAATTTCTGTGTTTTTCCAGTTTCTTCTTTTTGTAAAGAAGTTATTACCTTTTGAAAAGAATTCCTTGCTGCTTTAGCTTCTCTTTCTTTCTGCACTACCTTTTCCATAGACCTATTAGATTCTTGAAAATAATTCTAGATGATTTCCAGATTACAGAATATTTTTTGTTGTTCTTCCTCAATGTTTGTATATATCTCTGATGCTTTAGTCTTGAAATGTTCCATTTCAATCACCTGATTAGTAATTGAAATGATTTTATCTTGCAGATATTTATTTTCATTGCCCATCTTTTGCACTTGTTCCTGAGTAACCTGTATCATATGTTTTGACTCATCCAAATTTTCATTCAAATTTTGGATTTCTTGGATGTCTTTGAGTCTAGCTTGTTCTAGACCTTTTTGTATTCCCCAGCCGATAATTTTTTCATTTTCCTTTAATCTATCCTGTAGCTGCATTATTTCCTGATCCTTTTGTTCTAACATAGTGATTAGATTTCCTACAGAATACATGTTGGCTGACGCTATAGCACCCATGGTTCCTGCTAGCTCTGTAGCGAATTCTCCTTCATTTAGCTTCTTTCCATCAATGATAATTTTATGTTTTTTTATCGTTCTTTCTCCTATAGGATGTAATTCCTATTTCAAGACAGCTCTTCATTTTTTACTGAAAAAATAATCAGATGAAGGGATTTCATCTCTGGTGATTGGCTCTAAATCACTTACATATAGAACTCCTTCGTGAGGGGTTCCAAAAGTAGACTGAAGTAGAGTCAATGTTGTAATAGGAATGCCCAGTTCCTGTGAAGCTGTTCTCCCAACATTTTCTAGAATATCATCGAGGTCTATTGGGCTTGTTTCTATTCCTTTTCCCTTTTTTGTCTGTGTTTCTTTGGTCTGAGAACCCTCTGTATTCTGAGGAGGTATTTCAGAATCTTATAATTTTTCTTTGTCACTTGATTTATACTGAATAATGGTTTCAAACCCCGGAGGAATTGTTTCTTGCTCTTGCGATGAAGTTGACATTTCGCCTTGTAAAATATTTGGCAGACATCGTCATCTATTTCTTTTTAAAGATGCAAACCCCACCTGTGCATCAGGTGACAAGGTTTGCACTCTTCTCTGAACTTCTTCATAAGATTTAACATTTCTAAAAACATCATCATAAACATAAAATTCATGTTCATATGCTTTCAAACCACATTGTGTGAAATGCCGACTGATTATTTGGTATGGGTCATGTTTCTTGTGCTCTATATCTGCTAATTTCACTTCATCCATTGACTCGGCTTCTGCCTTAGAATGGCCTATGTTTAATAAAACAAATTTTCCTAGATAAACAGGAAAATATGGCCATGCCTTTTTCTGCTGAGCTTTTAATTCTAGCCCAATACCACCATTTACTAACTGATAAGCCACTTCTCTGCATATTAACCTGTCTGGTAAAATTTTTGGGAGTGCATGAGGCGGAATAGAACAGCCATAAACCCTCAAATAGGAAAAAATTTCCTTAATGAACCAGTCAGCGACTGACTTGAGGTTTTCTATGATGTTATTAGAAATGCGAGGAGGTTTGCATCCAAAGAATATTTTGTGCAGAGGGATAATTACATAATGACAAACCTCATAAAAAGCATTTTTTGCATTTTCTTCCCAGAGAGCTGAATGGTACTTATGAACAGGCTCTGGGCAAGAAACATTCCAACTCCAATTCATTAATGGGAAAGGAGTCATAAAACAAATGGCATCCATTATATAAGCTGACATATAAAAAGAGACTGGTTGTCCTTTTGACCTAGCTGCTTTGTAATTCATAACCTCTGATGTAAGGTTATCTGACAGAATTTTGTGCCAATTAAAACTGTGTCCCTCTGAAACTTCCTCTAAGAAAGGTGTCCATTCTGCATTAAAGTGAAAAGGATCCTTTCTCCCAAAAAGTCTACATAACATCATTGCTACATACACCATATATTCATTTAAGGAAGCTGTGGCATAAATTCCATGTGCATCGGCCCTAAACTTGTTTTCATCTCTGGCCCATCCTCTTATCATGTCAGGGCATGTTTGGCCACCTTCAATGCACTCTTTTCTTTGAAATGCAGCTACAAACTCAGTATTAAAAGTGTGTCTATAGTTGGGCGAGAGCTTATACATTACTTGGATATGTTCAGACCTGAATGAGCCAATAACAGCTCCTTATTCGTTCAGAATACTTCTGGTCGGAACATCTACTTTATCCAGTGCCCAGACGACCATATCGGTATATGAAACAAGTCTCAAATGTGCAGCAACCTTATGAAGCTCAATCTCGGCGATATCTCGGAGGTGAATATCTGAATCAGTGGCCGCATACTTCAGCTCATCTTCTAGTATTTCAGAAATTCCATTCCATGACTTGACAGAGTGTACCCCAGATGCAGTAGTGTCTGAAATAATATCACCTTCTGGTTGCTCTTCATTTTTCTTCGAATCCTTTTTGGGTGCCATAGCTCTTTGTTCACTTGAAAACCTGTAACATAGAGGAATTTAGCTTCAAAATGATAATGTAGACGTTTCAAAATTTACTTCGAATATATCATAAAAGCATTGAGATTTGTACCTCTATTATGAATTTAAGGCTTTTAATGCAAAAGATATTCCCGAATATATGCATTTAATGTTTGTACTTAAGCTTTCTCAGTGTATTCAAATATAATAGAAACTTCCCAAATTGGACAATGCTGCATTAAAGATCATTTATCAAAAGTTTAGACCTTAAACCTTGTTTCTAAGAATGATTAATTAGCATTAATCTTAATTTAAATTTGAAAACATTCTTATCGGAGTTTCGGAACTTTTGATGTCAAGGAAATAAGTCATTGAAGAACCCCGATTGCCGAAATCGCAATGTTTTATTTAAGTTAAAAAAAAATTATTATCTTAATTAATCCATATTTGACCTTCTCGGGATTTTATTAATCGGAAGATCGGGGATCGGGGAATCGGGAAATTCGATGACATGAAAACTGATGCTCACAAAACCGCGAATCTCGATATCCTGATATAATTATTTACTCTTAATCATGCTTAACAGTAATTAGATTAATTCCAAACTTCACTTAAGAATTAAATGTATCGCGAAATCGGGAAATCGGAAAACACGATGACAAGTTTCTTTGTTCTCATAAAATTGTGAATCTCGATTTTGTGATGAGATTAACTTAAAGTTTAAACCTCTTTAAAATTGATTTGAGTAAATTAAGTTTTAATTAAGGATTAATGTATCGGGAAATCGGGGATCGGGATTTCGCTATTCAATTTACGCTAAACATTTGTTCACATAGAACTCTGAATCCCGATTTTCTGATTTAAATTAAAATTCCTTAATTTTTAAATCAATGTCCATTTTAAAAGATTATTTTGAGTAATGTTGGAAAACTTATGTTCTTTTAGATTTTTATCATTCTTTGTCCAAAAATGAACTATAAAGGCATCGTGAATTCATTGGAAATGAAAATTTTTTCTTTAGGAAATTTATAAAATGTAAAGACTCAAAGATACAAGTCTTTTATCCTTTAAGAATAAATATTTCAAGGCCTGTTTCAACAGCCTGCTCATCCCATGACTGAGTTTTTGTTTCAGCGTTGCAAGTAGTAGGCTGAGGTAGGGTCTGAGTGACCTGTTCCACAAAGGTGCGGGTATTAATCTGGCTGGGAGGGGCAAATTCATCAATAGAAAATGTTTGTACATCTTTATTAACAAAAGCAGGGGTTTCAGATTTGACATTTGTTGCAGGCCAGGGTTCAGTCTTAATTTTGGAAGGTCCTGCTGGTTCTTGTGTTTCAGCTGTAGTTGGTTCTTGTGTGACATATATACCTAGTTCTTGTGTAACAGCAGGTTTTTCTTCTTTGACTGCAAAAGTTGAAGGAGCAGGGGGAGCTCTTGGTATTGGGATTTGAATTACTTTGTAGCCTGCTTGATAGTCGATGTCCCCACATTGACAACACATATATTCTCTACACGAATTCTCTGTTGTAGTTCCTTCTGACATAGTCGTTGTGTGAGCTAGGGTGTGCAAATTAAGTTCCTTCTCATAGGCTTCCTTTGTTACGGCTAGCTCTTGCTTGTAGGCTTCCAATTCAGATTTTAGGAACTCATTTTCTTGTAAGACAGAGGCCATTGTTGGTTCTGGTTGAGGAGTAACTGGTTCTTGTGTAGCAGTCACATCTGCACTGGCTGGTTCTTGTGGAGCAGCTACAGGATCAGCAGTTGCTTCTTGTGTTTCAACTTCTTGATGTAAGGAAAGTAATGTTGCAGCACCCTAGACCTCTGATTCCTATATCTCAGTATCAAAATCAGCAGTTGGTTCTTGTGTTTCAGCTGTAGCTAGTTCTTGTGTGGCAGCTATGTCTAGTTCTTGTGTTTCAGCCACTGAATGAGTAGTTGGTTCTTGTGTTTCAGCTACTGAATGGGTAGCTGGTTCTTGTGTTTTAGCTACGAATTGGGTAGTTGGTTCTTGTGGTTCAGCTACTTGATGAATAGCTGGTTCTTGTGTTTCAGCTACTTGATTTGAAACGGATGATGTCACAACACCCTGGGCATCTAGTTCTTGTGTTTCAGTGCCCGTGGGTGGAATAGGCAAAGATTATAGAATTTGGAAGGTTGGAGGTGTACGGGGTATTAGTCGGATGGGTTGGGGGTCTAGGGCAGTGGAAGTAGTGGCTTCCCTTATTGAGGCCCTTGTTCGTTTTCTTTATAAAAAGGGCGGAAAGAAAGGAATTTGCTTTCGTTTTTGTGGGGGTTTTTCCTCAATGATGGGGCAGGGAGAATTTTCTGGTTCAGAATCATCGCTAACAATATGAAGGGCAAGAGTGGATGATTCTGGTAAAGTGTGGGGAGGGCTTGGTATGGTAGGGGGGTTAATTGCACTGATTGGGTCTTTAGGCAGACTGTTAGGTATTTCTGGAGAGTCTGGAGGGTTTTGTGGTTGCTCTTCCTGAAGATTTTCAGGAATTTCAGCGGCTTCTTGGGGATCTATAGGTGGGTTGTTTAGTGGAGGGTTTTGTTGGGAAAAACCCTTTTGGATAAGCAGTTGAACGAGACGGTGATGGGTGAGTGAAAGAGCGGGATCTTTAGCCTTTTTACAATAGTGTGACATATTTTTAAGACAACCAAGCAAATAATAGGGAATGTTCACCAATCTATTATGTCGTAAATGAGACAACAAAACAAAATCGTGTTGGTAGACTACCTAGTACCAGCCTTCGCAGGTAAGGTAGTGCTTGACGAATTTTGCAACTTCCAGCCATGGAGGCGGCAATGAGCTGAGTCAAACACCCCGGCCTTTATGTTCAATTTGTTCTCCTGGCGAGAGGAAATCCTGTTGGGCATTCAAGATGATATGTTTGCGGCTGAACAAGCGAAGGCCATTGGTAGGGAGACCTGAAACTTCTGCTATATCCTCTTCTGTAACTGAAATCTGAACCCCTTGAACAATGAAATGGTCTTCCTAGATATTTTGAGCAAAGTGGAGAACCTGTTGTTGATCATACCCCTGGAGCCTTTGAAAATAATCGAGCCATCCTGCCTGCCGAAAAATTTGATAGGCTTCTGGATACAGTTCCTACAGGGTTGTCGTGGCGGGTTTGTACAGTATAACAGAGCCTCCCATAGCTAACAGCTCAGTAAAATACACCATCAAAGAGTCGAGTAACATCTTCTGTGCAGAGTAAGTTTTTCGAGTGAAGGCATGCAAATGGTGGTGAAACAAATGAAAGGATGGTAAATAGGAATGGCGGTGGTGAATTCGTGTGAAATGATGGTATAAAAGTTTGATATTTCCTCCCCTTCCGTTCAAGTGCGGCTAATAATGATTTTACGCGAGTGGTAATAATGATTTGGAATCTTCTCATTAACTATAGCTTAACTATAATACATAGAATTTACATACCTCGTCTTTACCTTTTGATTCGTGCTTAAATAAAATATAATGCTTGTCCGTAATAGTTCTGCAGTGGCCATGGCGGATACTTTTGATTTATTAGATGAATTGTATAAAGGATTTGTTGACTAGAAGGACAAAATGTAGTATGAGAGCGCAAAAGCTTATTGACAAAAAATGCCGAAAAGTTGGTGTTTCAGCTGTAGGAGAAATAGAGAAATGTTTGTTGAAGAGTGATGTTGCAGAATACTGCTGAGGAAGTGGTGTTTCAGCAATAGAAAGAAGGGTGAAACAATTGTTGGACGATGTTGTTTCGTCAATGGGGAAATGTGAAGAATTGTTGAACAGTGGTGTTTCAGCAATGGGAGAAAATGACGGGAAGTTTGTTGGACAGTGGTGTTTCAGCAATGGGGAAAATGGTGAAAGGTTGTTGAATAGTGATGAGGGGAAATGGTGTGAGGTTGCTAACAGTGGTGTTTCAGCAATGGGGAAATGGTGTGAGGTTGCTGACAATGGTGTTTCAACAATGGGAAAATGGTGTGAGGTTGTTGACAGTGGTGTTTCAGCAATGGGGAAAATGGTGTGAGGTTGTTGATAGTGGTGTTTCAGCAATGGGGAAAATGGTGTGAGGTTGCTGACAGTGGTATTTTAGCAATGGGAAAAATGGTGTGAGGTTGCTGACAGTGGTGTTTTAGCAATGGGGAAAATTTGCCTCTTCTTGAAGTAGGATAGTCCTTTCTTAGTGGGCCTGTGCTTTGATCAGGAATCTGCAAAAATCGATTGTAACATGGTATTTCTTGACAGGGATTATTAGTAAATGAAATCTAAACTAATACTAAAGAAATTAACTTAAAAATAATTAATTGCAATGAGGGGTAGGAGCCCCCTCTAAAAAGAGGTAATGAGAGTCTGCCACACATGTGGCCTTAAAATCTTCTTTGGAAATAGGGTGCTGGTATAGATGGAGCCGATGACCATTTACAAGTAACAGTGTTTTAGAGTCATCGATTGTGAGGAGCCTTACTGTTCCATTGGGGAAAATAGTATCTACTTTGTAAGGTCCAAGCCATCTTGTACGTAGATTCCCTTGAAATTCTTTGAACCGAGAGTCATATAGTAGGGCCCAATTACCTTTTTGGAACTGCTTATTCTTGATAGTTTTTTCATGCCATTTTGATCTTTGCTATTGAATCATAGTTGTCTAATGAATGGTATCTATTCTTTTCTCATCCAATTCATTAAGCTGCTGCAACCTGGCTGTCTATGCATCGGTCAAATCAAGGTTGACAGCTAAAGAAGTCCTTAAGGTTTTGATTTTGAATTCCATAGGAAAGACAACACTCTTTCCATAGACTAATTCATAGGGAGAGAATCCTGTAGTATTTCTCCAGGTAGTTCTGTAGGCCCGTAATGCTTCAGGGAGCCTGTGAGACCAATCCTTTCTGTTTTCCTTCACTGTTTTTGTGAGAATGGATTCTATTACTTTGTTTTTGCTTTCCACCTGTCCATTGGCTTGGGGGTGGTATGCTGAAGTCATTCTATGCTGAATATGATATTTTTGAAGGGTGACTTTAAAACCATGAGAAGTGAAAGGAGGTCCTCCATCTGTAACTAATTCTCTTGGCACTCCAAATCTGATGAAGATGTCTTCAAATAAGAAATCTATAACTACTTCTTCGGCCGCTCTGTGGAGTGCTTTAGCTTCCACCCATTTAGTCATATAGTCTGTGCAGACCACTATGTAAACTTTTTGATTGGATGGGGGGTTAATGGGTCCTACAAAGTCTAAGGCCCATCTTTCAAATGGTTCAAGTACTATCTGGAGGTTTAATGGCATTTCATCTCTATGATTAGGTTGGCCCACTCTTTGGCAGTTATCACAGGCCCGGACATATTTCTTTGCATCTTTGAAAAGTGAGGGCCAACAGTACCCCATCCTGAGAATTTTATGTGTTGTTCTCTTATCAGCAAAATTCCCTCCACAAAGGCCATCATGACAAGCTTTTAGTAAATCATAAACCTCATCTTCTCTAATGCACCTTCGGATTTCTTGATCAGGTCCTGTATGGAAAATACACCCCCTTATCCAACTATATCGAGCACTTTGTTGAATGATTCTTCTTTTCTCTCGGTATGATAGGTGTGGTGGTAACTTCCCTGCAACCAAGTAGTTAGTGATGTCTACATACCAAGGTGAGTGAGCAGAAATTGCAAATAGATGTTCATCAGGAAAGGAATCATCTACTGGGGTATCATCATCAGGTGTCAACCGAGAAAGGAAATCAGCAACTACATTTTCTTTTCCTGTTCTATCTACAATTGTAATATCAAATTCTTGCAATAATAGTAACCATCTGGTGACTCGATCATTTTTGATAGGTTTGTTCATTAGGTATTTGATAGTTGAGTGATTAGTATGGACAAGAGTAGAGTAGCTAGTGATGTAATGTCTAAATTTTTTAATAGCATAGATAACTGCTAAGAATTCCTTTTCGGTGACTGTATAATTGAGTTCAGCAGGAGTCATATTCTTGTTGATGAAATAAATAGCATAAGGGAGATGATTTTCTTCTTGTCCCAAGACATCTCCTATTGCAGTATCTGAAGCATCAGAGGATATATGAAAGGGAAGTGTCCAATCAGGTCCTCTGAGAATAGGAGCTGTAGATAACTGATGTTTAACTGTATTAAATGCTTCCTGGCAAGAATTGGTCCATTTGAATTCAACATTTTTCATCAATAACACAAATAGGGGAGAAGCTATTTTGGAAAAAAAATTGATAAATCTTTTGTAGTATCCAGCATGTCCTAGAAAACTTCTTACCTCTGTTTGGGTTTTGGGAGTAGGAAGATCCTTAATGACTTGTATCTTGGATGGGTCTACCTGAATTCCTTGAGATGAGATAAAATTTCCAAGCACTATTCCTTCACTCATCATCATATGACATTTTTCTGTACTTAGGGAGAGTTGGGCTTGTATGGATCGTTTAAGCACTTTCTCAAGGTTTTGTAGTGCTTCCTGAAAAGAAACACCATAAGGAGTAAAGTCATCCATAAAAATTTTCATAGAGTCATTAAGCATATCAGAAAAGATTCCTATAACTTCCCTTTGGAAGGTTGTTGGTGCATTACATAGTCCAAATGGGAGAACTCTATAATCAAAGGTTCCCCAAGAGCTAGTAAAAGTGGTTTTATCTTGATCTTGGGGTGCAATTTTGATCTGGTTATACCCACTGAAACCATCTAGAAATGAGAAAAAAAATTTCCCTGACAAACTGTCTAACACCTGATCAATGAATGGTAATGGAAAGCGATCTTTTTTAGTAGCTTTATTTAAGGCTCTATAATCCACACATACTCTCCATTTCCCGTTTTTCTTAGGAACTAATACCAACAGGGAAACCCATTCACTATTTGATATAGGATATATAAACCCTGCATCAAGCAATTTTTGAAGTTCTTCTTTAAGGATTTCTCTCAAATTAGGGTTCATTCGTCGTTGAGATTGGCAGATCGGTCAACAATATTCCTTAATATATATTCTATGAGTACATAATTCGGGAGAGATTCCTTTCATATCTGTATAGTCCCATGCGAATGCTTCTTTATTTTCCATAAGTAACTTCATTAATTGTTGTGTTTCAGCATCTGTCAGGTTAGGTTTTATGTTCAGTGTTTTATCAGGTTCAATTTCTACTGGTATGCTTTTAGAAGAGATGGTGACAGATGTTTGAGGTGGGTTTTCAGAGTTAAGGTTTTCCTGATTATCTGACTCCAATAATGCAGCTAGCTGGTTGTGAGTTTCTAGAGTCACGAAGGAGGGTTCACAAATAAAATTATTAATTACTTCATCCTCAGTGTTGTCTTTAAGGCTTAGAGCTTGTCCGATAGTCAAGATGGGTTGAGTAAGTCGATCATCGAAGTCTACCCATACATAATTATCATTATTAATCAGGGGTGTAGCATGAGGGTAGAGGGTAAGCTGTTTAGTTTCATAACCGTTGGAAATTTTCATTGCACCTGATCTACAGGTGATAAAAGCATCTGTTGTGGCTAGCCAAGGCCTGCCCAAAATTAGAGGGTGGCCCCCCAACTTTGTTTTAGGTTGTAGTACCACAAAGTCAGCTGGATAATTCCAGGATTCCACTAAGATAATTAGGTCTTCAATGACTCCCTCTGGTTTAATTGTAGATCAGTCAGCTAATTCTAGGATAGTTGGGGTGTCTCTGACTTCATTTTGCAGTTTTAGCAATTGTAAGGTTTCCAGAGTCATGATATTGATAACAACACCTAAGTCTACTAGGACTCGAGGGATTATCGTTTTTCCAACTTGTACTGAGACGATAGGGTGGCCGGGATCACCATATTTAACTGGGGGATCTTTACCTGACATTAGTGTAGCAAGTCTCCCATAACATGGACTGTGAGGGGATCCTTAATTTTCCTACCAGGCTTCTTAACAAAAATGTCTCGCATCGTCCTGGCATAGATTGGTACGTCTCGGAGTGCTTGTAATAGAGGAATTTTGACATACATATTTTGTAATTCCCCTAGAAGATTGAAAGCTAGTGGCTCAGGCGTTTTAGTCAAAGCTAAACGCTCAGGAAATGGTGGTTTTGTTGTTTCAGCAGCATTGTTAGAGGGTGATTGTACCTCTTCAGGTACATCATGCTCTTTTGTTTCCTCTTTATCAGAAGAGGTAACATCGGCTATGATAGGTTCTACTATTCTCCTAGATCGTAAATGAATATCGTTGCATTGCGCAGGGAGAAGAGAAAATGTAGGCTAGTTATAAATATCAATGCACTGCACATCTTTATTATTGGGGTTAGGGTTAGGTTGTACAGGTAGCTGGGGTCTTATCATTTGATTGTTTGGTGGAGTACCTGATGGTAAGGAGAGTGGTTGTAGAAATTGTGATTGAGGTAATTGATTTTGGAAGGGGAGTTGTTGTCTTCTCCAATTTGGATTCCATTGGTTCTGATATGGTTGTTGTTGTTGTGGAGTCCAAGGAGTCCACATTGATGGATCAACAAAGGGTGGGTTAGTTTGTTGCATGGGTAGGTAATTCATTTGATTTGGATATTGCATTTGATTATAGGGAGGGTAACTCATTTGATTGAAAGAAGGATAGTTATTCCAACGATTAGAATGGCATGTTAGGATTCATACCTTGTCCCCGCGGTTGCCATTGTCTTCTCTGTGTCAACAGATAGACAGCTTCAACTTCTTCATCAGTTGGTTGTAATGCTGCCTTGATCCCTGGTAAAGATGGACATTGTTGAGTTTCATGATCTTTATCACAGATGGTGCAAATTGGCTTTTTGTACAATGGACATTCCCTTCATGGGTGCTTGTCTCTGCATTTAGAACAAAAGATGGACAGGGCTGCTTCTACTTTTGCTTGCTTCTTTTGAATCTGTAGGGTGTCAATTTCTGAGGCAAAAGAGCTTAACATTTCAGTTTTGAAACCTTCAAGTAAATTACCTATCTCGGCTCTTGTTGCTCCCCCACTGGCTGATTTTTGGACTCTTGAAAATGTGGTGTCCCTGCTGTTTGATCTATTTATTGAAGCTCCTCTTGAACATCTTTTTCATAAGTTAACAATTTCATCGTATGATTCCTTAGATATGTCCCCTTTTCCAAGCATATTCAGCATATCTAGACAGTCATCCCTTACTCCTTTTAATAATATAGTTTTGAGAATATCGTTACTTACATTGGGGTGATTGGATCTTTGTAGATTATACTGTAGCCTTTCTACAAAGTCCTATAGGTTTTCGTCTTCTTTCTGCATCATCTTAAATAGTTCCTCCCTTTTTTCTCTTGTTTGAAATAGTCCTGGTACTTATTCAGGAATTTCTGTTTCATTTGGTCCCATGTTGTGATTACATGGCCTCCAACGCTCATGAACCATCTAAGTGCATTTCCTTTCAATGTTTCTGGAAATAGTTTTAATTTTTGAGCATTGGAAATGTAATCATAACTTCTGCATAATATATCAAACTCAAAAAGGAATTCATCAGGATCCTCTGAAGACAAACCATGAAAGTTAGGTAGTGTTGAGAGTGGAATGTTCTTCATGGGGGCTACCCCTCTAGGAAGCTCACCAATAGGAAATCCTAATGTGGAAAAAGAGTTTTCATCATTTACCTCTCCTTCAGGACCTGCCTGTTCTTCATGATGCAATTCTTCATTGTACTCATCCATGTTTTCTTCTGTCTGCTCCCCTGCTACACTTGCTTTGTCCTCAATGTCTCCTACTAGTTTCTGGACTGTCTCAGGACTCCAAACTTATTTCCCCATCTCAAAATTTGCTTGAAATGAAGGTTGGGATTTTGGTTTCCGAGAGTTTGGTCGTTGAGTAGCAGATTCAGACTTTGATAAAATCTCATCAATATAAGTCTTTCTTCCTCCTCTTACTTTTCCCTTGCCACCTGTAGGGTCAGTGTCTTTGGGGTCTCCGCGTCCTCTCATGCAATCTTTGTATCTGAAAAATCATAAGTGCTTTTGAAATCTATAATTACCTTCCCCGACAACGACGCCAAAATGTTGGTCACTATAATTGCTTATTTAACTAAAC
>ML777347.1:779023-794163 GCA_009831015.1 Picea engelmannii
GGGGGGGGTCCAGAAAGATCTGTTCACCGTAGATTTGGGTGCAATAATTCAGACCATTGATATATGAATGGAGCATAAGTGAGGGCATGGAAAATACATGCGTCGAGAAACTTAGGATAAGTGCATTTCACGGGTTTTTTCCCAAGGCTTTTCATGTCTACACCAACAAGGGGTTAGCCAAACAACCTTTTAGGTATCCAACTCATGGTGTAACATTGATCATCAAGCTGGTTTTATTGAAGTAAAGACACTAGCCTATATTCTAACCTAGTTTCCTATGACAATTAACCCAGATTAGACTGTTGGGTTAAGAATTTACTCTACCCTGGGGTTATCTGACCAAGATTAGACAGTCTGGCCAGATTTATTCACTAATCTACCCTAGATCATTTGGCTAAGATTGAATAGTTTATCCAAGCTTATTCACTAATCCTATCAACATCAATTTAAAAAGAACTTGGTCATGCTTGAAAGGTATGGACCAAGTTACTATTATTGCATGGGGCTTTTATTGAAATTCTTTATGGCCTCTTTTCTTTTTCTTTTCTTTTTTCTTTTCTTTCTTTTTTCTTTTCTTTTCTTTTTCAAATTATTTGTAGAATGAAAAATCATTTGTCAACAAAAACACTAGAGATAGATAATATTCCAGTCATTAGTTGATCCTATAACTTATAGGGTGATAACAGCGGCTCCACCTGGGGATGGTACTTTCCCTGTGAAGTGCCAAGAATCCTGGTTCCTGATGTTCTGAAAATTTCTGCCTAGTCACCTTCGTTGACTGATTGGTTTTATTCTCAAAAAATGGAAGAACAATGGTCAGTGGCTTAGGGCCTTCTCTTCGGGCTTCAATCAACTGACTAAAGTTATTCACTCAGAAAATGCAGGCGAAAAATAAATATGGTATGCACAATGGAGAGTGCAACCTTGAGTCTCTACTGAGGCGGAAAATAATGCTTCATCATTCTGCCATTTACTGGTCGTCCTGGCATATATGTCCCATCAGCGTTATTTAGCAAGAAAGTGTTGTTTCCTCTGAATGCTTGAATCATGAATGGTCCCTTCCACAGACTATCGAATTTGCCTGCTTTCCCTTGTCTTCATTTCTGGCATCCCATCTCAGCACCAAATCTCCTAGCTCAAAATCATCTTCCATGGTTCTTTTGTCAAAAATCTTCTTGATGTTTTCTTGGACTACCTAAGTCTTGTTGAATACTTCTTCCCTAGACTGTTGCAAATGGATCATCTAATTGATCCTTCTTTGTGAGTCATTTGGCTCGGCTTATATGTCTTGAAGCAATTTCATGATAGGGACTCCTAAGGAAGTGGGAAAAATTGCTTCTATGCCATAGAACAGCTGATATGGTGACATATCGATTGACCTTTTGGTGGTCAGTCTGTCAGCCCATAATGCGAACACTAACTTGTTATGCCATGACTTCTTGTTTTCCTACAATGTCTTCTTGATGATGTTTACCAGGGTTTTGTTTGAAGATTTCGCCAGCCCATTCCCCTGGGGGTAGTAAGTTGTGGAATGTCCCAAACCAATGTGATACTGGTTGCAGAAATATATGAGTTTCTTTGATTGAAAAGTAGTTGCATTATCAGTTATAATCTTTCTAGGACATCCAAAGCAAGACAAGATATTATTTTCAAGGAATTTAATAATAACAGAATCAGTGGATTGCATGCTTTGTACTGGTTCGATCCATTTTGTAAAATAATCTGTGGTCGTAAGAATCCACCTATGTTGTCCTGAGGAAGGGGGGTGTATTTCTCCAATGAAGTCTAATCCCCATTGCTGGAAAGGGGCTTCAACTGAGATCGATTTCAAGGGGAAAGGAAAGAGTTTCCTTTTGCCTTCAAACAACTAACATTGATGACAAGAAGTCACTTTATGATGTACATCAGCGAATAGGGTGGGCCAATAGAATCCAGCTCGGAGGATTTTGTTGGTTGTGACCTTCTAGTTCAGATGGCCACCGCATTCTCCTGCATGAAATTCTTGTAACACTTTGTCAGCTTCATCTTTCAATAAACAATTTAACAGAATACCTCCAGGATCTTTCCAATACAGATTGCCTTCTAGAATGCAAAATTTTAATTCTTTCAACTTCAAAAACCTAGATTTAGTCTTAGTCAAACCAGGGGGAGCTTGTAAATTATGCAAAACAAATATTAGGTCTGTGTACCATGGAGAGTTGAGAAATACCTCTCTCACACTTGCAGTCGCCGTCTCGCCCTGTTCATCTGCTGCAGCTAAGAAATTAATGTCAAGAGCATGGAAATTTGATTCAGCCATTAATTTTTCTAGACCTTGACCTTTAATTAGTTTCGTAGGCTTAATCTCTATGTCATATTCTAAAATGACAGCAATCCATTTTCCTCTTCTTCCATCCGGATTGTCCTGGGTCAAAATGTATTTTACTACCGCATTCAAAACATATGCAATGGTGTGGGAATGGAGAATGTAGACTCTAAAATCTTTTATGTCTTTTACCAAGGCAATATGGCTTTTACCAAGGCAAAAGCTTGTTTCTCCATTATCTTGTAATTCAAAGAAACATCTCTTAATGCTTTACTGAAGAAGGCTATGGGATGTTCATACCCTTCGCGAATCTTCTGTAGTAATATCACTGCAATGGTATGTTCGGAAGCGAAAGAAAAAAGATAGAAATCCTTGGTAAAATTAGGACTAATCAAGACAGGGGCCTGTGTGAGTGCTCGTTTGACTTGTTCGAAAGACTGCCTGGACTCGGTGTCCCATTTTATTTTTACATCCTTTTCTAACATATTTGTAATGTTTCTGAGGAGCTCTGCCAGATTGGGTATAAATCTTCGTAGAAAATTTATTTTTCCGATAAAAGACTGTAATTCTTTGATGTTTCTTGGGTATTCTAATTTTTGTATGGCCTCGATTCTGCTGGGGTCTATTTTGATTCCATCCTTGGAGATTATGTGCCCTAGCAGTTTACCTTCCTCTAGTCCGAAAAGACTTTTCTTAGGATTTAATGAAATCCCAAACCTCCTGCATTTCTCAAAGACTCGTCTGAGATGCCTCAGGTGCTCGTCATCAGATTGGGAAAACACAGTTACATTGTCCAGATAGATGACGATAAATTTACCTAACTCTTCCATAAAGGCGATGTCCATCGCTCTCTGGAAAGTAGCTCCAACGTTCATCAAACCGAAAGGCATTTTCACATACATGAAAGTGCCCCATGGTGTAGTGAAAGCGGTTTTGTCTTGGTCATCTGGGTGAACAAGGACCTGATTATAACCCGAGAACCCATCCAGCAAAGAGATTCGACTAGATCCGAATACCCTTTGTAGTATGTGGTCTATTTTTGGCAAGGGGTAATTATCCTTCAGGGAGACCTTATTCAGATTTCAGAAATCAATGAAAAGCCTGATTTCCCCAGATTTCTTATGTGTTGGGACCAAATTGGAGACCCATTTGGAAAAACGTAACGAGACTATGATTTTGGCATCGTACATTTTTTTTATTTCCTTTTCTATAAGGGGGAGTAACTTGGGATTTATTCTCCTAAGTTTCTGTCTGAACGGTTTTTGGTCTTCTTTTTTTGGAATCCTATGTTGTGTGATGCTGGTATCATAAGCTTTCAAATCCTCATAGCCCCAGGCAAACACATCTGAAAATTCCTTGAATAGCTCAATGTATTTGAGTTTTTGCTCAAGGGATAATGATTTGGAAAATTTGACCATCCTGGGCTTCTCTTCTGTCCCTATATTACAATCTTCTACATCTTGTCCACTAGCTTCAATTTTTGGTTTTTTGGCTACATTGTTAAAATCAAACAAGTCCTCTAAAGGAACTAGACCCCTAGGTAAAACATTACTTTTCAAATGCAAAATATTGGTCTCCATTTCATCATCGCCTAATTCTCCTGAATCTACGCTATTTACACTATCATTTTCAAAATCAGACCTTTTTACATTTTCATCTCCATTCTATAAATCTATATTTGTACATTCAAAATCATTTTTACACTACAGAAAGTCTTTGATTTGATCATCATTACCAAACACTTGCCAGTACCTGATATTGTCGAGAACGGTTGGTCTACACTTCACCTCTACCATGTATGGCCGAGTTGAGTGAAAAGGAATCTTACATGTGGCTGATGACGTAGCCAATCTGTCTGCCAAAATGTTTTGTCCCCTAGGCATTACCTGCAAATCAACTTCAATGAAACATCTCAGGGCATCAAGAAAAACATTCCTATAAGCTCTAAGACGGGGATGTTTCGCAGCATACTCACCTTTAATTTGCTTGATTATTAACTCAGAATCACCTCTTACCATAATCTGTTTGGCACCAACTCTTTTCACCAGCTTCAGACCGAGCATCAAGGCTTCATACTCGGTGATATTGTTAGTGCATTGGAAATTTAATTTGTAAGAATGGTTTTCTGAATACCTAGTTCTGTGATTGTGTAGCCAAACTCCCACTCTGGCTCCTTCTTTGCTTACTGCTCCATCAAAATCCATGCTCCAGAAATCTGTCGGTAATTCTTCAGTTATCAAGTTTTTCTTTCTTTCTACCTCAATGATTTCTTGGCCTTCATCCAGACCAGATGTATCTTCTTCCAGTTGAGTGATTTGTTCCTCCGTGTCACCGTCATTATACAAGATAAAAGAATCCAAGTCAGAATGCACGGAGTAAAGAGGATAGTTGTGCAGTTTTTCTTGGCTACTGACCATGTATTTTATCAATGTTTCTCTGTATAGCCTTCTTTGTTGCCCGAAAACTGGGATAGTGGCATACGACATATCCAGCTGCAGGGTACCTCTCAACTTAGCCCCCCAAGACCGGGATAGAAACATTCCATACTTCGGTGGAATGTCTGCAACTACTACATCCATGACCATGCTCTTTGCAGGAATCTGAACCAGGGCGATACACAAGTCCTTGATCAAACTAATACATCTAACTTTACTGGAGTCAAATGAGTGTAAATCCTTGTAAGGTCTGGTGACCTCCAGTCCCAGTTTTTCCATCACTTCTTTAGGCATCAGATTATGGGAAGCACCCGAATCTAGCATAGCATTATGCAAGATCAGGTCATGTATATTTAGACTGATGTAAAAAGGAGAGACAGTGCCATTATCAGCTTGGCCATCTACTTCAGTTTCAAACATAAGTTCGGGTTGATCATCTGTAAGGTTCACAGTGTCTGAATGATTTGTTGATCCAACAGTTAAGGCTTTCGTACCTATATCAGGTTCAATGGTCAGTGCTTTAATCACTTGTGAACAATAAGTGTCTTTGTTCATCAACTCGGAAAGTGGAATGGGAATTTTTACTTTGGCTAATTCCCCTTCGAGGCTGAAAGGTGTAGGGGCTCTGCTTTGGCTCATCAATTCTGGTTTGTCTACCACATTCTTCTGGCCAGAAGTACTTGGTTGATTAATTGATGAATCTTCAGGCTGCGGTGATCTTTTCAGAATATCAAGGTTTATTTTTGTTGGAACTTCGGCATTACTCTTCTCATGAATCTTCTCAGCAGATGGCTCAGAGGATTTTTTGGTTTCGACTACTTTCTTCATTTCAACCATATTTTTGGGGCAACTTCCTTTAGTCTTTTTACTTCATAGATTGTACTGCTGGTGTACCTCTAAAATGGCATTTTCGAATGCCTGTTGTTCAACATCTTCAGCTTCTTCACTTACTTTTGTTTGATTGAGAAGAAAAAGTTCTTGCTCTTCTTGGGTAAGGAAAATAGCTTCGTTATCATGAATGCCCATGAGATTTATGTGAGTATCCTCTAGTTCCTCAATCACTTCCTCTCCTTCATCAACATAATTCTCTTGTAGGGGGGGTCTGATCTATTAATCTGGACCTCTCTACTCGCTTTGATCCCTAGGATCTCTCTGTCTGATTTGAGGAGGGTTTCTCCTTAAGTTAGGATTTCGAACTTGAGGGGCTGGTGGGTTTTCTCTCAGTGGATTTCTTTCTAATACCGTAAGTCTTTCCATCATTCTTTCCATTTCTCTAGCCAAGGAATCCAATTTTAAATCGGAGGTTGATGTGGAAGGTTCCTCTTTAATGGTGACTCTCCTCTCTGACCTCTATCGTGCCCTTTTTGCCAACAAATTGGCCTCCACACTTATTACGCTTTTCTGCATGTCTTCCAGGGTGGTAGAATTTCTTTCCCTTAGTTGGTACGACATATCGGCATCAAAACTATCAGGGAATTTTATCAATGCCAAGCCCTGTGGAGATTTGATTTCAGCTAGGATTGCGTTGTACAGGTTATTGAAATGAGTGCAGTAATCTTGTACCATCTCACCTTGATTTCTTCTAATATTTTTGTATTCTGACAAAATTTCGAGAGGGTTTTTCTTCACCTCCCATCTGTCTAGAAAACTCCTTTGAAATGCGGTAAGGTCAAGGACTGAGGTGGCATGTAAACCTTTATACTATTTCTTAACGTCACCTGTCAAACTTTGGGCAAACAATCTCATTTGAACATCAGCCTCATCTACTTCATGTAGGTCAAAATAATCATTCATTTTATCAACGTGTTGTTGGGCGTTCAAAGGTCTTGTTCTATCGAACTGTGGGAGTCTCGTTTGATAGTCTTGGGGCATAGAATGAAGAGGCATGACCAACACCAAGGGAGCGTATCTGACTGCCATGATAGGTGGAGGAGGTGGGATAACAAACTGAATGATAGGCGAGGTAGCGACCGAAGACGAGGACGAGGAGGGATTAGCTAGCACCGAGGGAGTGGTTTGCATTTTAGTAGTGGGAGATAGAACTTCAGGAGTCCGGGGTTGCAAAATGGTTGGGTTGAAAATGATTTCAGTCACAAAACTATCGGATCTTGTTTGAACCAGGCTTTGTTCGGAAAGGGCGTCAAAGCCAGGGTTTTGAAAGGTAATGAGCTCCCTTGAAAAGGAAAGGGACTTATGAAAGGGATTATGACTTACTGAACCTTCAACAACGGTCTTTTTCCTGAGCAAATGTTCTGGGTTATCTGTTACTATCGCAGGTTCAAGGTCTCGATGAGATCGAGTATAAACCTTCTTGGGAGCCAGATTTCTTTTTTGATTTTTATATATAGACTTTTTAGTTTTATGAGTCTGAAAATAATATGTACAAATTTTAAGCAACCTCTAAACATTACTTTCTTCTCAAATTTGCAATATTTTAGGAACAAGCTTTTCTTCTAAGGAAAAGAAAACGTGAAGCTATAAAATTTTAGTCTTGTTCTTTCCCCAGTATGGTCTCCACTATGTTAGCGCTCTGTAAATTTCCTAGAGGTTTTTAGGAAGAAGAAATCTACGAGAGGTAACTTTATCCAACCACTTTTGACGTCGGGATCTAGCCCTTCCAACTTTAGAGAGGGATCTCTCTATATGATTTAGATATGTTTCAAATTTTTAAATATTAGGCTAGGTAAATAAATAAGTCGTTTTTTTTTGTCGTAGTGTTTTTCAAGTTGGTTGAGACGCTTTACACATCCATTGGGCTATGGGGTCCATGTCGTAAAGATGAAATCCGAACCAAAAAAACAAAGGAAACCTTTCACAGGGCAAGATAATATAATCACTGGATTCTTCAGTAGCATAAATGAGGAATAGCAGAAAAGATGAGAAAGAAAATTACAACAAAGAAGCAGTTAAGAATTTCTTTATTGTAAAATGAGAAGATAAAACACTAAAATCTTTTAAGTCGAAAACAGGGTATACGAGATAAATCCTGCAACGTTCGTTACTTCCAAAGATTAGATTTAGAAAACAATGTGATAACAAAGCGAGAATAACATTTAACTTAGAGAGAAAAACATCACCAGTGAATACACGCAAGAATCTTGTAAAAATGCCTCTTTGTATTAATGGGAGATCTCTTCAAAAATATTACAGTCTGATAGCTTCAGGGCATGCAAATGAACAACACTCAATACTTCGAAAGATGAAGTATTTATAACTCAAAACTACAAACCATCCTGTCATCAAAGACCAGGACGTGCTAAATCTATTTTTAGCCTAACTAACTTAACAAATTTCATAAATCTAGGAACTCCTTGATGATGTGTCACAACTGCATGTTGTTTTCTGGGTGGACCGTTGGTGAGGCCTCTGCACGACCTCATCTGACTGGACAAATGACTGGGTTTGGACAGCTCATCAGCTACTCGATCAGATCACAGAGTTCTTCCCATCGAAGATGACTGGGCACGTTGACTTTGAGTATCCTTCGATAAACTTCATCCATTTCTGTGTATTTGGCGAAGGTAGGTTTGGTGACAAAGATGTATCGAATCTCATGCTAAATACTGATGTCCCACTGAAGTGCATCTAGAAATGCTTTGTCAGTGATGTTGCCTTGAATTCCTGAAAACTTTGAACTGTCCTTAGCCACATCGGCCAGTCTCTTTTTGTAGTCTGGGAGTGTCATCAATTTGTCATTGATTACCTTCAGACCAGGAAGACATTTCTTGTGTAAAGCCTCAATCTTACTAAAAAACCTTTGTACTCCTAGGTCCATGGCCTGAACCTTTTCTTCCAGTTGAAGCATTAATCCTCTCTTGGTCAAAACTCTCTTGACCTCAAGGATGGTCTCTGTTCTATCTTCAATTTTCAGCTCTTCCAGCTCCTCCCTAGTCTTATAATTTAGGAACTTGATGATTTCATTAGCCTGTGTTGGCATCTCCCCCAATTCTGATCTAATCTTCTCAATGACTTCTTTGCTTCTCTGCACCAACTCATTTTTCTCAAACATGAACTGTATCATGGGCCATATCTTGTTCATAGACTTGGTGATGTCTATCCAGACACTTTCTTTAACCTCGGCCAAAGTTTTACCTACCACTGTTTTCTTCCGAAGCTGTTGTAACTCTTGTTTGAGCTGGTCTGATACTTGCTTTTCCTTGGAGAGGCTGATCTGAAAGGAAGATTTGAGTTCCTGAAGGTTCTCAATCTCCTTTTTGAGCCTGCTAATCTATGTTTCCTGCAGGTTCATCTTTTCCATAGATTTAGCTAATTTGGTTGTCTTTTCCAGGGATGTAAGCGGAGTCGTGGATGGGACTTCTGTTACTGATGCTGTGCTCACTCCCAAAAGTGGAATGGCACTCAATGGAATGACTTCCATTGGTTTCAGTTGTTCTTTTTCTTTTACTAGCTTCTCCATCTTAGCTTCCATTTCCTTTAGTTGGGCATTCTGCTCCATGAGTAGTTTGAGCATCTCATCTTTTTCTCCTTCTATCTCTGCTATCTCCTTCACCTGCGAATCCTCTGTTGGTGGCAGTTTCAGTTGTTTCCTTAAGGAGGCTATGTCATCATTTTTCTTCTTAATCATCTCCTCATCTGCTTTCACATTCGAAGGATCATAACCGATCTTGAGGACCAGTTCCTCCAAAGTCTTGATCCTATTGTCCTTGGCAAAGGATGATATCTTTTCCAACTTCAACTGTGTTTGGACGTTTTTCAAGGACATTTGCAATTTGGACGCAGTTGTGGAATCATGCGCCAACGTATAGAAAACCATCTCTCCTGTTTGCTTGTGCAGATCCATCTGATCGGCTAGATGCACATCCTTAGTTTGGAATTCAAAGGTGTCCCTTTTGTAATCAGTGATTACCTTTTCATTTGGCACCTATGCTTGGAGGAATACCATATGCATTCTGCCCTTCTCCGTATCAAATGCCGATAGCAGCCTATGTTTTGCAGTTGATGTCTGCTTCCAGAACTGGGCGCAAGTGCTGCTGGTCAGAGTCTAATTCATTTTCTTGATCAAATCGTATTTTTCAAAGATACTCAGCTTCAGTCCTACCTTGCCTAGCTGGGTGGTTAGTGGAGTATCTGTAGATTTCTTCGACAATGCTGAGGTTATGATATGTTGGAGGCTTGCACTGAGGGGTGGCCTATCAACCTTGGTCATTGTAGTAGATGTGACTTCCATTTTCCCAGTCAGGTCGGGAGCTGAACTAGTTCTAGAACTCTTGGTATGCAACTGGAATTCTTCTGACGACACTTCAGTGACAGGCAGAGACAAATCTTGCCTAGGCCTTTTCTCTTTTGGAACTTGTGGGGTGGTTGTTTGTGATACAGTGGCAGGGAGATCCTATTGTTCTGCTTCAACCAAAGTGTTTGGTTCCCATACTGTTTGGTTTGCAAATTTCTCGACTTCAGGCCTAGATTCATGGATTTTTGGGATATTCTTGTTCTTCACCCTCATCTCGGAGATGATCCCACATGGATCATAGTGCCATGTGAAACTCATGAAGAACTTCATTTCCTTCAGCAACCTGTTTTCTTCTTCTCCAGCGCCACAATTGTTGCAAATGAAAGAGCCAATATGCCCTTTGATTCTGAGCTGTTTCTTTTTCTTTAGTAACATGAAGTGAATATCATCAGAGTTTATCATCTGCCTTATGTACTCCAGGGAAAATATTCTGACAGGCAGGTATTTGGGCATCTTATACAGTGCCAACTTGCACCCATATACTCTGATATCAATGTGATTTTGGTATAAATACCAATCACCTGTCTTTGTGTGATCCGAGAGATGCAGGATCCTCTAAACTTCATAATTTATCCTAGGCTTAGGCCTACCGCTAAGCATACTTACCACTGGGTGGTAGAATTGATCGATGAACTCCTTGAAACTGAACTTCGTGGAGTTATGCCTGAGCAGGGAGGTCCATGCGGTTACTTCTTGGAGTTTGCCATCTCCATCCATCTTCTGCATGGAAAAAGTAAATTTGTCCACTTGAAAGAAAATGAACAAGTATCCCAGTATTGAAAAATACCTGAACATGCCTTATGTGATGAAATTGACAAACTGTTCATGAATATTATTTGCCAGGAACGTGTTGAATTTGAACTGGGTAGTGGGCTTCTCATCGGTGGAGAAAATAGATAAAAATCCCAAAATGGGTTCATCTACCCACTGATCTGAGTAATAACCCAACAAGGCGCATAGGGATGTGATGATCTGGTTTCCTTTGGTCGAAAATATGGAAGAGGGATAAGGGGGATTTGTAGCGGGGAGTTGAGCAGATTGTGGAAGGAAAAGCTCAAATATTTGAGCTCTTTGAGGGAAGGTCATCTTCTGGTATAATTCGGTGAGGATTTCAAGGTTAAAAGGTGATGCAGAGTCAACTCGAGGTATTTACATCATTTGGTCGATGGTTTCAGGTGTGATGAGGAAAAGAAATTCTCCAGAGGAGGACACGATGGCTCTTTTCTCGGGAATGTAGTGGGCTTGGCATTTGAGGGCAAACTCTGGAAAAGAGTGAATCTGAGGAAAGAGATACAGGGGTAGATTGGACTCCTAGAGTTCAATTTCGTCACTCTGGTCCAGGAAAACTTCTTTGAGCCATGATTGGAGGTCTATGAAATCAAAATCTCACTTAGTATCTGCGATTAAATAATCTTTGTCGGCCAATGGTATCCTGTCGAGGTCAATAGAAGGTGAGAGAAACAGATTCTCCTCTCCTTTTGCTCATTTTGACTTTGGCGCCATTACTGCAACAGTACCTGCAAAAAACAATGTTAGAGGGGACGATTGTAGGTGGGGGTCACTGACAAAATGGTGGAGAAAATGGTGTAAATTTATCTCGTGCGATGAGTGGCTAAATGGTGAAAGTAGGAAGAGTGAGGGTAGTTTTGAGTAAATGGGTGTCTGTTGGGCGCGGGAGACAGGTCAGCTGGTTAACGGATAGGTTATCCATTAATAAATGGCCAACAGATCATTTAGAATGTGAGATGGTAGGTGACGACAACTGAGGGAAAACGAACAGGTGAAGTGGTGGTTACCAATTGGGGTAAAAATCATGGTGAGGGGGCTTACCACGAGCAAATGAGGGGGAAGGACTGACAGAAATTATGGGACATGACTCTTTCTTAAAGGGTGGATGATGACATCAGGAGGTGATGAAGGTATGTCAGACGGTATGTCAGACGGTAGGAGGTGGTGGAATTCGGGACCGGTAGATTAATTCCATGTATAGATAGGGGCCCGCCAGAGGTAAGATTCCATTTTGGACCCTTCCCCCTCATTTAAAAGAAGATCAGTTGAGGGGGTCCGAAAAACACCTTGAGCCATTGATCTGTGCACTTGTTTCTTGGCTGCAGATCTGTGCGCGTTCTTTATCACACATTCCGGACCCCCCCCCCTCCATTAAAGGCAGAACGGAGGGGGGGGTCCGGAATCAAATATTGATCATAGATATGCGTGCTTAAACCTGAGTCATCCAGATGCGCATGGGTCTTATCAGCAATTCCGGACCCCCCCCCCCTCTCCATTAAAGATAGAATGGTCGAGGGGGGTCTGGAAAGATCTGTTCACCGTAGATCTGGGTGCAATCATCCGGACCATTGATATATGAACGAAGCATAAGTGAGGGTGTGGAAAATACATGCACCGAGAAACTTAGGATAAGTGCATTTCACGAGTTTTTTCCCAAGGCTTTTCATGTCTACACCACCAAGGGGTTAGCCAAACAACCTTGTAGGTATCCAAATCATGGTGTAACATTGATCATCAAGCTGATTTTATTGAAGTAAAGACACTAGCCTATATTCTAACCTAGTTTCCTATGACAATTAACCCAGATTAGACTGTTGGGTTAAGAATTTACTCTACCCTGGGGCTATCTGACCAAGATTAGACAGTCTGGCCAGATTTATTCACTAACCTACCCTAGATAGTTTGGCTAAGATTGAACAGTTTAGCCAAGCTTATTCACTAATCCTATCAACATCAATTTAAAAAGAACTTGGCCATGCTTGAAAGGTATGGACCAAGTTACTATTATTGCATGGGGCTTTTATTGAAATCCTTTTATGCCCTCTTTTCTTTTTCTTTTCTTTTTTCTTTTCTTTCTTTTTTCTTTTCTTTTCTTTCTTTTTTCTTTTCTTTTTCAAATTATTTGCAGAATGAAAAATCATTTGTCAACAAAAACACTAGAGATAGATAATATTCCAGTCATCAGTTGATCCTATAACTTATAGGGTGATAACACCCTCTTTGCTCTATCATTTCCAATCGCTCATTGGATTGATGAAGTTCGGAATGAATGTCTAGCCCATTCCCCTGTCTCCTAGATAATTCAATGCCTTCAAACTGACACTAGTCCTCCCACTAGCTATACTTGGAAAGACAATGTACTTGAGTATAAGGATCGCTTGGTTCTGTCTCTGGATTCAGCACTCAAGCCAAGGATATTAAATGAGATACAGTCTTCTGCTCTTGCAGGTCAATTAGGCTTCCAAAATACCTATGCTCGTTCTTTCTGCTCTATTTTTTGGGAAGGTATGAATAAGGATATCCTCACCTTGGTCACTGAATGTGATATTTGTTAATGCCATAAAGGTGAAACTGTCAAGATGCCTGGAGCTCTCCAACCATTACCCATTCCATCTTATATTTGGACTGACATCTCCATGGAATTTATACTGGGCCTTCACAAAGAAGGTAACAAGTCAATCATAATGGTAGTGGTCAACCTCCTCTTCAAGTATGCACATTTTTGTGCCTTAGCACACCCTTTTACTCCATCTCTAGTGTCACAAGTTTTCATTGATCAAATTTTCAAGTTCCATGGCATGCCCACATCCATTTTATCTAACCGTGACCCGACCTCACCAATGTCTTTTGGTAGGAACTGTTTAAATTACAGAGCACACAATTGAACATGAGCACAACATACCACCCACAGAAAGATGGCCAAAAAGAAGTGGTCAATAAGTGTTTGGAAACTTACTTGTGTTGTTTTGTTTCAGACAAACAACATCAGTGGGTGCAATGGTTACCAATGGTAGAATGGTGGTACAACACTTCTTATCATAGAACCACCAAAATGATACCATATGAAATGGTGTATGGCTAATAACCCCCTACAGTAACTTCCTATCTTTCAGGCACATCAAATGTTCAGGTTATTAACAAGTTGTTGCAAGGTAGGGTAGTTACACTCGTGACCCTAAAGGAAAACCTCCACATGACCCAAAATTGTATGAAGCAACAAGTTGACTAGAAGTGCTCCGAAATGGTTTTCCAAGAGGGTGTTGGGTGTTTCTCCGAATCCAACATTACAAGAAAACATCACTCAAATCTCAGAGCCATCACAAGTTGGCACCCAAATTTTATGTCCCCTATAAGATTCTCAAATGCATTAGTCCAGTTGCCTACAAACTTGCACTTCCAGCTGCCTCCAAAATACATCCAGTGTTCCATGTTTCCTATTTGAAGAAAGTGGTGGGTCAGAATTGTCGGGTTCAAACCATCCTACCTAAACTAGATGAAGAAGGCTCTATTTGGATGCATCCCGAATCTATCCTCAACATGCGAGAGCATCACCTACAGGGCTGAACTATCAAAAAAATGTTGATCAGATGGAAGGACACATTTCTAGAGGATGCAACGTGGGAACCAACTACCATCCTGCAAAAGTTTCTCCATATTCATCCTTGAGGGCAAGGTTACTTTTGAAGGGGGAGGGCATGTTAGGATCCACCCCTAACCCCTCATAGTTAGTCATTAGTTATTTTCCATTGTATTAAGTGGTCAACCCTCATTATTATCGGGACCACAAGTAGTTAGGAGGTTAGTTAGTGGAATTTTATAAATTAGTTATGGATAGCCCATTGTATTGGCCCTTGGTATTGGCCCATGGTATTTCTAGTTGTGAATTGTATTTAAAGAATGCATCTCTCTATTGTAAGGGTTGAGGATTATTGTAAGAGAGCTCTTCTCATTTAGAGGTTGCCTCCTTGAAGAGGCAAGCGAACTAAGCTTTATGTGGTATCAATATTATATTTTTTCTCTATATTTTTTCTCTATATTTGATGTTCTTGTTACTTGCATAATATATTTGCTTGTTCTATTAATTGTTCCAGATATACTACATAGCTAGAGAATTTGGAATTTGGTGCTTCCAATGAGTGTATTTCTTTGATATATATAAGAAAAACATTATGTGGTTTTCTCCCATTTTGGTTTCCACGTAAATTCTAGTGTACTGTGTATTTGATGTGATGTTGCTTATGTTTATACCGATGACAATATATTGAATGTTAATGATAAACTATTGAATACTGTTGAAGAATATATTGTGGTTAAAAGTAATAAAAGTGCTAATACTGATTCACCACCCCCCCCCCCCCCC
>ML777347.1:807835-819756 GCA_009831015.1 Picea engelmannii
CTATTTTATTGAAAGGTCTTATTAATATTGACCTTTATTACATCCGAATACATTAATCTACCTATGTGTGGGTTAGGACCTTAACAGTGAAGGGCAACAAGATCGCTTGACAATCTTTTCAGTTTTATAGAGTCTGAAAAGGACTTAAAGAAGACTCCAGGCGGGGAAACTTTTCTCAAGTAAATCTAGAAGAGATCAAAAGGAATAAATACAATCTCGCTGGATGTTGCTTTCGAAATTTAAGCGAGCTTGAAAGATAACAAGCCATGCTCATTAGGGAGTACTACGGGTTAAGGTGAAGAATGATGATTAGAGAAAAGAATGAGGATTCAATATGTAATCATGGTAGGACTAACAAGGACTCCCAAGCCTATAGACAAACTCATAGCATGGATGTCAAAAATGCAGCAAAGGATCTACCTAGGGCATCCATGTAGAGGTAGGCTCTACTACCTAATTAAAATACTTATAAAGTAGCAGAGAAGGTTTCGTGTCGCACTTTGGTGGGATCGATCCTATGGAAAAGCATAAAAGACAACAATATGTGAAAATATGGGAGTGAAAACCTAACCTATATGCAAGAGTTGGAAAAAATGACTTTTACAATGGGACGATATGAGTGTAACCCATCTCCAAAAAATTACCAAACCGAAAGGACAATTCCATCAGAATGACCCAAAGATAACTCAAAATAGAAATCAAGTAGCCTCCAAGTCACGAAAAGTGAAAAAAGGGACCAAATTAGGGAAAAAGGGCCAAAAAAGTCTATAAATAGAGGTGAATAGCTCATTTTGACCATTGCAATTTGGAAATTAACAAAAGAAGTAAAAAACCCCTTTGATCAAAACTCGAATTCCAGGATCTACGGTGGACGAAAAACCCTCCCACTTGGACTAAGTAAGTACAAATCACCCCCTCTTTCTTTTTAATCCATTAATTTGCATTTAATTTTTAGTTTGGGAGGCGCACGCCCTTGTAAAAGGGTCACCTTTGCATGTACGCGAGTTGTCCAAGGCCAACCCGCATATGTACTCAAGCAGATTAATAAGAATCCTGAGTACATATGCGACTGTGTAAACTATAGCCCGTGTACACCTCCTTTTCTAGTGAAAAAAGAAAACACAAGTACTAAACCCTCTCCATATTTTGTGTGTGACAGGATGTATGTTCATTGGAGAGAGAGGGAACATGAGGAGCTGGAAGTTTTGGTCGAGTAGGACCTTGTGGCCATTTCTATGCTAAAAAATTGTGGCTTGTGGAAATTTTTCCAGTGTCCATTCATGAGGGACCAACTAAGGTTGCTCAATTCTCTAGTAGAGTATTAGCATCCAGATGTAGAGGATTTTATGCGAGAGGGTCAATCTTTAACCCCGACTACAGAGGATATATACTTCTTGACCCAGCTCTCTAGGAGAGGGGAACCAATCAACTTGAGGACCTTTCCTCCGAGGCCATACAACATTGAGGACTACATCAGGATGTATTGTGAGGCTGGTACCGAGAAAGTAGGTTCTTAGGTGTTGATTCATAACATTACCAGCCTCTCACTTTGCATCATTTTGTTCATGATCGAGCGAATCACGGGATCCACAACACTCCATCAGGCCTCCTGTGCATAGATGCACTGTGCAGTTCAATTCTTAGACACTACTATCTTTGACTAGAGTACTACCATGCTGATATGCACGAAGAGACAACTTACAGACTGTCATAGGCATACAAAAAAAAACTTTGGTTTTGGCACAGTTCTATGCTCGTTATTCTTTGAGAGAGTGCCTAGCATTAGCCCTAGAGAGACAATATGAGGGCATATTGCCTCTTTCCCAACATTGTGCAGGTGGGCAGTTCTTCTTCCTAGGCAGGGTGGAGGAAGAACCCAAGAGGCCTTTGACGATAAATTCTTTGATTGGTGGGCCTGTCAAATTCTAGTGATAAAGGACTATTCCTATGTAGGTATAATCTTCCTTAGAGATCCTAACATGCCCATGCCCCCTGGAGAGGAGCGTGGTGAGATAGATAACACATTTCTTTTTAAAGTTATTAATTTTTTATTATTTTTGTATATACCCTTTTTATGTGTATGTCAGAGTACTAACTTAGCATTTTGTTATGTACAGATGTGGGACCAGTTCAGCCGACAGACTTAGCCAGGAACATGCATCATCCTTGACCAGAGGCAGGACCCACAATAGCAGGAGGGCCAGCTGCAGCAGGAGGACCAGCAGTTGAGGAGGTTGATAGAGTCATACTACGAGTAGAGAAGAACCTTACTTCTCTCTCTCGTGCAAATCCTATGGCCGAGATCAAGGATATTCCCCTGGCTATGCAGCCACATGTAGTAGGGGTGCCTCAGACCTAGCTCCAATTATTTTGGTGTCTTGCAAACGACGTTGTCCACTACAGCAGGGCCAATAGGCCTAGACCTTAGATAGCGTAGGACTACTTATGTGATGAGGGCACTTTTTTGTACTATATTTTTGAGGGATTAAGCCCAACTATGTATATCGACTACTTTTAAGGCTTTCATGCCCACTTTGTACTCATGACACCATTTTTGGACATATATATATATACATCTTTTTTTCTTTATGGATGAAATTTTTACAAATGTATTTACATGTGTATGTGTGTGTTTGACTTTTACATGTGACCAATATTCCAATCTAAAACTTGATTAGCTAGAGTATCAGTTAAAATATTGAATCTCCTAGGAACATGAATATAAGTAATATAATCGAAAGATCGTTCTAAGAGACGTACCCTAAGGAACTGTCGGTGAAGAGTGGGATCATAAATGCGGCAAATCCCATTTAACTAGGACACAACCAATTGAGCATCTAAGTAAACTCAGAGATGAGAAATACCATGTGACAAGGCATCACGTAGTAATTCTATCACTACATTGTACTTAACAACATCATTGGTTGCATCGCCTAGACAAATACCTCCGAAAGATAGCAATTGGCCCCTAGGTGAGAAAATCACCCAAGCTGCAGAAGCAAGCCTCCGAGTGTGTTGGCTAGCGTCGTCCATGAACCCAACATAAACCTCTAATTCACTTGACATCTTCCATAGTGAAAAAGAAAACATAAATAACTACACGTCCATAAAATGAAAAATGCACAAATGTATAAAAAACTATACATATATACAAGAAGCCATACCCAGATGACCAACCCAAGTGTAATACTTCTTAAGGTAGAGCCCATTTCTAGGCTCTGCTAAGGCATTTCCCTCGAAATCAACTAGACTATAAGCACCCCTCTTTAAGACCTCTTTCACAATGAAAGGTTTGAACCACATGGGTTTGAACTTGCCGGCCCCCAAGGGATCTTTGTCTTCATCATAGACTAGGAAAAGATCGCCTTCAGAGAAAATATGAGGGCAAATAGACCGATCATATTGATACTTAACTCGTTTCTTATGAGCCTCATTATCCAAGTCTGCATCACGACGTTGCTCATCGAGATGCTCGAGATATAGAAGACATTCCTCAAGTGATGAAGTGTTGGGAAGTAGTTACACTACCAACTTCAAAGAAGGGATTTGACATTCAATAGGTGAGACTGCCTCCAGCCCGTAAATGAGTTGAAAAGGTGAAAAACCAGTAGCAATATTTATAGAAATTCGATAATCCCAAAGCGTTGAATATAACATCAAATGCCAATTTGACTTGGACGAATTGATCATTCACTAAAGAATATCCTTGAGAGACTTATTCACAGCTTCTACCTGACCATTCGCTTGCGAGTAATTGGGTGACAAATGTTCTTGTTTAAACCCAAGCTTTGATGTTAACTCAGTCATTATTTTATTCTAGAAGTGACTACCATGGTCAGTGACAATCTCCTTTTGGATACCGAATCTAGCTATTATCTGATTGAAGACGGAAAGGACAACACTTTCCCCATCATTGTTAAATGTCGGCATAGCTTTGACCCACTTAGTGAAGTAGCTAACTGCTATGATGATATAACAATGCCCCTTGGCAGAAGCCAGGTGACATGTACTGAAATCAATCCCCAACTTGGTGAAGGGGCCAACAACAATAATTGGGAACATAGGAGTAGGGTGTGTCCGCATCTTTCGACAGAATATCTGGCATGGGTGACACTTCTTGAAGGCCTCAATACAATCCTTGATTAACGAGGGTCGAAAGCATCCTGCGCAAAGAATATTTTGGGTTGTTTCCAACCCAGACAGATGATTTCCACATGCTCCAATGTGACAGTCGTTCAAAACAAGCTCTACTTCTTTGTGAGTAAGACATTGTCAAAGAATGAAATCTACACCTCAATGATACAAAGTGTCATCGAGGATGAGATAATTTCGCACTTGGTGTCGTTTTCGTCGACGCTCATCGCAAGAAGCAGAAGAGGGGCACTTCAAAGTCTAAAGATACGCAAGTATATGTCCATACCAGGGGTCCGAAGATGCTATGAGAAAAAGATCTTCATTGATAGGTGACTCTTCAGAAGTAAAATCATCACTTTCGACCAGCAGTTCTGAGATTAACTCAGTGAAGACCAAGGACTTTTTAGACTTCACGGAAATGAAATCCATGTCAAACTCTTGGAGGATAACTATCCACCAACTGATTTTTTCGTCGATGACGCATCGCGTTAACACATATTGAAAGGGATTGACGATGAAAATGACAGTGGTCTTGCGAATTAATATATAGTGACTGAACCATTGGACAGCGTGAACAACCGCCAAATAAATTTTCTCAGCATGTGAATAGTTAAGTTCTGATCCCATGAGGCCTCGACTAAGATAATAGATAATGTTCTCTTTGAGTTCATCATCCTCTTATACCAAGACCATGTCGATTGTGGACTCCGCAGCAGCCACATATCATAGGAAATCCCTACCATAATCAAGAGGCCTAAGTAGAGGGGCAGATGTCAGAGCACGTTTCAACACATCAAAAGAGCATTGAGCTACTTCGTTCCAATATAATGGGACTCCATTTTTTAAAAGACGCATGAACCCTTTCGTAATCTCGGCATAATTAGGAACAAAACATCAATGAAAGTTTGTTTTCCTTTGTAAACTTTGAAGCTAGGGTATTGTGTGCGAGGGAGGAAATTGAACTATCGCCTCAACCTTAAGAGGATCAACCATGGTCCCTTTTGTTGACACGATGAAACCTAATAAACAACCTGATGTCACACAAAAGATGCACTTGTTTGGCTTCAAGAAAATCCAATAGTAGCGACATCGCTCAAAGATTAGTCATAAATGGGTAGGATGGTCAGATTTGTTGCGAGAACGTGATGCTATATCATCCAAATATGCCTCGACTATGTGTCTGTGGTCATGAAAAGAGAATGACGTGGCTTGCTGAAAAGTAGCTACAACATTCTTCAGGCCAAAAGGCATTTTTCGATACGCAAAGGTACCCCAAGGACAAATAAAATCCATTTTATGTTGGTCCTTGGGTTTGATTTGAATTTGATTGTATCTCGAAAAACCGTCCATGAAAGAAAAGTCTTCGAAACCCACACACTCATCGACAATTTGATCAATAAACGGGGTTGGAAAGTTGTCTTTCGGGCAAGCTTTGTTCAAATCGTGAAAATCCATACAAACATGAATTGTTCCTTTCTTTTTGTTAACAGGAACTGGGTTTGATACCCATTCCATCAATTGCATGGGGTAGATAAAATCAACTTTGAGGAGTTTTACTACCTCATCCTTTATCGCCACTGCTTTTCGAGGATCGACCAGGCGAAGCTTTTGTTGGATGGTTTGGCATCAGGATAAGTTGTGATCTCGTGTTCGACAATTCGTGGGTCAATGCCTGGAATCTCCTTGTAAGACCAGGAAAAAGCTTCGCAAAAATCCTTAAACAACTCAGTGTAAATTTGAACCTCTTCGGGGGAGCAATCCACTCCGACGAAGACATTCTCCACAACGCCAAGGGTTTTGGAGATATCTCATTGCAACAATGTTTGCCATGTTTCTCTTGGCATAAAATCTATGCGTAGCCAGAGGGTTAATAGGACAAGGGCTATCTCCATTAATGGTCGTTACAAACTCTCCTGCCTCTATTCTCCTAAGCTCAGGAAGAAAATAAGATCTATGATGTAGATCATCCCAAGGTCTATCGGGACCAGTCATTTCCTCCAGAATCGCCTCATCAGAGGGAAATGTTAAGTCCAAAGGGTCCTAAATGGCGAGAGAGTCCTGATCCCAAATAGGCTCGAGAAATGGATCTAACTCCTATGGGGGAGCTGGATCGGGGTTGGTCGAGGCTTGCTGGACAACAAAGTACACAACCTCAATAGCGGATAAGGGCATGGCCATGCCAAGATGCCCTATCCCTTCCATCAAAGCCGATGGGGAAGGTAAATTCCATGGGTCGTGAAAGTATATCATTTTAAAAGACACGACTTGAAAAATTGTAGCCCTCAAATGGTCGGGGACAGTTGAAATAAACCTTACATCATTGGAATGCAGCGGATAATCAAAAGTTCCCATCAATGACGGAAACAATCTGACACCTAAGTTGACAGTGCCTAGCTATGGGTTATCAATCATTGGGACCGTGGAAGCCCCCGATGAAGGGTTAGGATGAGAGAAGGGCAACCAGTCAACAATTATAATGTGGCCTTTGTGTGGAAAGAATAAGACCCAAAAAATAGTGGCTACAACCACGTGCATTGCGTAAGTGCAACTCCGTCCTAACATAAGATTGTAGTCGAGAGGCGCATCGACTACTTCAACCTCGACGCACACAGTTTTACCCTCCAACTGCACGGGGAAATAGGGGATTATATCGTGTGGTCTGAATGATCGACCATCAAAAGTCATAAGTAATGTAGGTGATGGAGACAACTCAGGCTGGCCTATGGCCCTCCAACATGCCAATGACATCACGCAAGTCGAGGCACCCTGATCAACCACCATACAAAAAAAAATTATGTGTCAATGATTTCGTGGTGTATGCCACTACTATCTAAAAGGCGACATGGTGAGGAAGACGAGGTTTAAGGTTGGTTGGATCAAAAATGATCATTCTTGAGTTACTAGGTTTCACCGCTCCCAAGGCGAACAACAAAGATTTTCTCTATGGGGGGAAAATATGGAGAACCTCCAGAGCAGACATTGCACAAGGGGTTTGTGCCAGATCATCTATGACGGAGTAATTCTGAGCAACCCTCAGATTTGGGTTATGAGAATCCTTCTTGAATGAACCTTTAGGGATGCGAGTCATTGTCTCTCCCATTTTCCTCTCAATTTGAAGAGGATTCGATGGTTTGGAGGCCTCTTTTCCCTTCTCAACAGATTTTGGCATTCCGTAGTCATGAGTCTTGGTTGATAAATGAGCATCGGTGTTCATCATGTAAATGTTTGTAGCCAGGTTGTTAGGATTAGGCGTGGGGGGTCCCTTACTACCCCCAACCACGCTTGCGGATGCAGAAGCCTGAGCTGTATTTTTTCCTTGTGGAAAAGGATTTGTCAACACATCAAGTTGTTGTTGTGCTAGTAGCTTCTGGGCTTCCGCAAGCCAAGGGAAGATATGAGTTAAGTGGTCGTCCGTGCAAAGCTTACATAGAAAATTCACTTTCCTCTTTTCAATTTTTCCCTCACCAACATTATTATCAGCCTTTTTTCCCCCCTTACCCTTCTTGTTTTTATGTTTCTTCTTTCCCTCGGTCTGCTGGTTGGCCTTGGGAGTTGTCGATTGCACACTGTGTACATCCGACGTCTAGGTTGCAGGGGCAGCTGAACTAGGAGTTTGGTTGGCCATAGTTTGTTGAATCAATAATTGTTGCAATTGATTAGACAATAGATCCATGGACTTGCTTTTTGTTGTGCCCACTATGCCATCAGCATAGGGCCCAGACTTTTATTTGGCCTTATCGAGAGTGGATCGTGTTGCGTCGGGTAAGTTCTCATAAAGAATGCTAGACTGAGAGTAAATCAGTTCCAACTACTAGGCTCTCATAATAGCCTCTTCCTCAGAAAACACTATGTATGTTGCAACGTCTTTAGACATGCATGGAACCAAAGACTTTAAGAACCACTCAAGAAAAAACACAGGATGGACCTTGACCTTAAGCAAGCTCTTTCGTCACCACCATTCACGGATATGATCCAAGATGTGGTCGTATTTAGTCTACTCGAAGTTGGCCATCAAATTGGTGCCGACATCATATCTCACTAGCAATTGGAAATGGTTCAGGAAAACCATAACCAGGTCATTAAAGTAAGAGTACTTCAAACTATCGAGCTCGATATACCATTTCATTGCACCCCCGATAAGAGTGCGTTGAAATAGGCGCAACTAAAAGAATTCATATTTCAATGAGTTAGATAAGCACTAAAAGTGATAAGTAGTCACATGATCACCTGGATCTTCACCAGGCTTGCCCTTGCACTTAGGGATATCAGAAGGCAACTTAGTCAGCATGGGGGGCCAACACAAATCGTTACAGATCGGGTCATTCAATAATCTCAACAAATTTGGCAAATGTAGGGTTTCCAGAAAGGGTAGTTTCGGTTGCAGAGTATTTACATGAAATGAGGGGCCTGGATTTTGAATGGCACCAGGTTGCTAGGAAAAGTTGGATTGTTGTCCAGGGTTTTGGTAGAAACCATGGCTCTGACCAACAAAAGGAAACTGTGTTTATTGTTGCATCATCGACTGATTCCCAAAGTTAGACGACATGCATTATGCATGGATTTCTCCCTGTGTAGTGTTCCAAGGACCTTGGTTGGGATACCCCCAATCGATCCTCCTGGCATAGGTACTGAACCTTGCCCAGGGTTCCATTGAGTATGGAAAGGGTTTCCCCCGACTGGCATCCCTTGCAAGGGAAACAAGCCCTGCTAAGGATTCCAAAGACCTTGTGTGGAGTATACTCCTGCCATCATACCCTACAAAGGAATGGGAACTTGCACATGGTTTTGTTGACCAAAGTTGGGGTTTTCCCTAGTTGAGAAAGGAGATGAAGAAAAAGCGTTATTTCCAAATGCACCAAACAAAGAGAACAACATAGATCCCACCGACGTCATGTAGGATGAAGGTCCTAAACTGCCTCCACTAAATAAACTATAGTTAGCATTAGGCCCGATCGACTACCGAAATGCGCCACTGAGCAATGGGGATGGAGGAGGTATATGACCCCCATAGTAAGGAATAGCAATAAACTGGGCAGTGATGCCTGCAACGAATCCTTGCAAGGGAGCATTAGAGCTCCCTACCCCCAGACCCATGGTCTGGAAAGTAGAGTAAGTAAGAATCAATTTTGAGTTGAAACTACGCATACCATATGAGGAGGGAGCACTCGACGTGTTCTGAGTAAAGGGAACAGTGGCTGAGACCATTAAAGGAATCAACCCACTACCTGAAGTTGTGGGTATCAGGACAGTCGTGGTTCTGACAGGCGAAGGTGGGGGAGGAGGTACAATGCCCCCTCCAGTGGCAGTTGTGACAGGAGTATGAGGACTCCCAGACAAAAAAGTAGCATTTTCATCCAGTGTCACTCACCGAATGAACTGGCGTTCAAGAGAAGTCACCTCGAGGGGGACTATATGAATTAAAAGTGGCATCGATAAGTCGATGATCGGAGGATTCAATGGCCTGAAACCATCTGTCTCAAGGTCAGAAATGATAGATACCTCTGGAGCTGGAAAGTATTCTCTCAGAGCTGGCTCAGGTACAATTTCCTGTGGCCTAGTAGCTTTGAATGATCCTTCTTAATCTAGCCTACACCTCAATGGTGGCGGAGGTGGCTTCAAAGTAACCAACGATAGGCCTTGAAGCCTATGAAAATGACAGATTTGTTGATCTTCCACTTTGTGAAATGGTTAACCGACACTAAGAGGTTTTTCTAGCGTGAATCACAGAGCACACACTAAAATTTCCTAAAGGCAAATCAAGCAGACAACTAACTAGTAGGAATAACAGTTACACCAGTCAAGACTAGAGCCATTTACTGGTGTAAGTGCAACTCGAACATGGAAGCACCCTCTGGGTATAATCTGCGAAGCGTGACCCGATGTCTGTCCTAGGTACCGCTATATACTCCTACAGTTACCTGTGTAAGTCTGTAAAAATTGACAACTAGGTTGCCAGCTCGCAGTAAGTTACCAGGCGGGTATAGTCGACAATCGGGCAGATTGTAATGAGTAGGATAACAAGTTTGAAGCCTTTCAAGGGTGTTGAAAGCAATTGGTTTGTAAGAGAACTAAGGATCTCAAACGGATTCAAGTTCCACAAAGCTCTGTAGGAAAATGCGATCAGTGTGATACAATCCCCACTATGCTCGGTCCGACTTTGGAGGGGTTATCTCCTCTACATTTCCTTACACGACCTCATGTTTATCTCATGTGTTAGAGGGGGGTCCTGACTAACTCTTACAATGTTGGAATTTAAACACTCCCTATCTCAGACTCCAATGTTTGTTTTAAATGGCCTTGAAGAGTTTCCTCTTCACACCTATTTCAAGGCCCTAAAAGCCTAAACTAGTTGGTGAACCCTACAAATAGAAAGTCTAGTAGATTTTAAATTAAGTGTTAATTTTGTGGTCTTGATTTACGCAAAGGATGTGATTGTGCAACTAGTGGTGTTTGGAAGAGACGAAAAATGAAGAAAAATTTAGAGCATTTATATGAGAAAGCAGACTAAATACTTCGAGTTTAAAGCAAAAGCTTGGAAAATCTTTGTAAAAACCAACTTTTCAAATTAATGTTTCAAGATATTATAACTAAAAGTTTCCTTAAAGAGATTTTTCATTTCACGATGTAAAACTACTTAGACTTTCGGAAAAGTAAGAAAGAACTTTGAAACTGAAACTCTTTTCTTTTGCAAACAAACAACTTACACTACTCTACCAAAGTGAATGTAAAAATACTTTTTGATTTTCTTTTTTTGAAATGCTAGAAGGAAAAAATAGAAATAAAGATTATTTTTGTATTTTCAAAGCATATAATAGGATAAAAGATAAAATAACCCAAGATTGACTTAGACCCTAGGCCAACTACGTAAACACAGGGACTCAAAAGAACCCAAAGGAGGATCTAAAACTTGACAAATCACTCTAAACCTATAGGGAAACAAAAGAAAAACAAGAAACAAGCAGAAACCGAATCTTTAACACAATCCTACGACAACTAACAGAGACTTTGTAAAAGTTCAAGAAAGGCCTGGGAAACCCAAGGATTCTGACACGAAAGAGAAAAACAATATCGTTTTTAAAAACCCTTTCAAGACACAGAGACGCGAGTTGTTCCACCAATAGCCTGCGTATGTACGTGGGTTGTCTACTATGCAGACTGTCTATGCATGTGGGTTGAGCCAAAGTAGAGTGCGTACACCTCTGATATTTTTCAAAAAAGAAAAATACTTGGTAGGATGACTGGGCAGGGAGAGCTGGTAAGCACCTTGAAGGTGACCAGAGACCGTACAAAGACTCAGTAAAATTGATAAAAACTCAAAAGGAATTGAAAAAACCAATTACAACCAAAATCCTCCCTCTAAAACCCTAGAGAGACTCCCCAGTGGAGTCGCCAATTCTGTTAGTGGGGAAAATTCCCCTATTACTATACCAGGGTCAAAGTACAGGCATAGAAACGATCTCCCTTAAAAGACCGTTCTACTTCTAAACTACCCCAAACAATCTGAACTTAAAAGACAAGAGAAGGAAAAGAGAGTGTACCTTAGGTCCTTTCGGTTGGTGATGCCCTCCTTCTCCTTTGTAGCTTCTTGGGCTGTTGGTCTCCTGTAATGATCCCAAGCCATTATGCAAGGATCATCACTGTTTGGGTGTCTTTTTAAAACTTTTTCTGAGTGAGGTATTTCGTCAAACACTTTGTTGATCTACCTTTTAGATGTGTTTATATGTGTGTATGCAGCAAATAACAGAAAGAGATAACCATGAAACATACCTCAACCATATGCAATAAGA
>ML777348.1:18944-31269 GCA_009831015.1 Picea engelmannii
TACAGGTTTACAACGATATATCTCACAGTGATAGTGTGACAGTGGTTCATCATTCTACTTCTACTTAAGGGTGGTAGGACGGGGCAAGGACAGGTGGTTGTAGCCACCTTCCGGTTGTAGCCGGAGAACATAGGGGGTTGTAGTCTCCTTCTGGTTGTAGCTAGAGAATTGGGGAGTTGGATCTTCCCTCAAGTTGTAGCTTGAGAAACTAGGGGGTTGGAGCCTTCTTCCAGTTGCATCTGGAAAACAAAGGAAGTTGGTGCTTCCAATGAATGTAATTCTTCAAGACATATAAGAAAAAGCATTCCGTGGTTTTCTCCCGATTTGGGTTTCCACGTAAAACACTGGTGCACTGTTCATGTGTGTGATTGTTTATTTATTACTGCTCATTTTTGGATAATAATTCTACATTGATATAACATTTGAAGAAAAAGGATTATAATTACGTTATTACTGATTCACCCCCCCTCTCAGTAATCCAACATCATTTTCATACCCCAATTTTAGAATGGGTGCTACCAGTAGCAGTACTTTTCAATTTGATGGTTGATTTTTAGGTTTTGGTTTTAATGGTACCAAGTGATAAAAATACGATTTCAAATGATCTCAAAATTTAACGTTTTGAAAAGAAAAGAAAAATTCAAAAACATCTAATTTGTTTTTAGGTGCCGATTTTAAGGTTTTTCTGAGCTACTGTCTAAGTTTTGAAGGCCATGTTTGAAAAATGTTGTAATTTTGACCCCGTTTTAAAAAATGGTGCTACCGGTAGCACTACTTTTTGATTTGGGGGTTGATTTTGATGTTTTTTATGCAAAAATATGGGTTTTTTGGGCTAGAGTTCTCGTTTTGAGGTCACAGTTCTCATTAAGTTGGTAACTATGTTCAGATTGCAGCTCAAAAATATGAAGATATTGAAGAAGGATGCGCTGCCCCCCTATTTCCTCCTTGATACAAGGATAGCGATCGAGTTCTAAATTGTATAAATAGGCCTCTAGTGTAGAGAGCAAGGGGAAGAAGATATGAAATCTGAATATTGCATTAGTTTTTGTTGAAGAAGATTTTTGAGGCTTGGAGCTTTGCTCCCTATTGTAACAAATGATATTGATTAATAAATATGCTTTTGTTCCCAATTTATTAAAGTTTTTATAGGTTCATTGTGGTTCTTGGGTAGGGCCCATTCAAGAGGGATCAAGGACCCTCCTGTATTATTTTCTTTCTTTTGCATGTTAGTGTGTTGTATTTCAATTCATTGATTTTTCTTAGAATATTAGATATTTATGCACAACAATTTCTAACTCATGTTCAAACTAATAGTAACCTATAATTTTTTGCAGGTTTTCCTGTAGAAGTGGTTGAAGGTCCATTGGGGTGCTCAGAGGCATCTTTTTCAAGCTAAGAGCCTCACTCACAACTCATTGCATCTTAGTCTATATTTGTCCATGGTTTATAAAGTTTTAATAAGATCTTTAAGTCTCTTTCCATTATCCTGTAGAAGTTTCTTGTAGGACTATTATAGTTGTTGTAGAAACTTCATGTAGGATTGTTTTAGCTAAAGTTTCTTGCATTTCTTCCTTATATTTTCATAAATTAGAATTTTTTAATAAGATAATATAATGGCTTGATATTGGCTCAAGGTTTATATGTAATTAGGTTTATTTCTTCCATGCAACAGTTCATCTTCTTCCATGCAAATTCCTTTCATGCAACATATTAGTTTCTTCACTTTACAATCAATTTAGTTTCTTCTTACAACTCATTATGATTCTTTTCATGCAACTAGATTAAATTTATTTATTGCATATATATTAACTGTTTTTCAAATTGGTGTGTTTCCATTCATGCAAGTAGCTTAATTTTTTCATGCAATTCAAATTTCCTACACAAATTGCAGTTCGATTTCATGCATTAATCTACTCAAGACCAGTTTAAGACCTAGATTGTTGTCAGTGCACTCTGCATATACTTTGCACAACACCTCTAAAGTTTGTATAAGCCTTGGTTTGACAACTAAAGTAACAAGCTAAGGATGTAGTAGCATTATTGCTACTATTCCAAGGCTCGCCACTTTTTGGCATCATTGCCAAGGAGGTGCTAAAATATTGCACACCATTTCATTTTCTTTTATTCTTCAGTGATTTGGAGGAGTAGGAATGGTAAGACACAAGGACTACTTCACTATAGAATTTTTGTGGTGTAAAATACCAAGTGCATTCACTTCGAGTGAGTATTTACAACACCTTGTCATGTTCTTTGAATTTTAGAATTATATGAAAAAGAAAAAAATAACCTCATTTCCTTTATGTTCATGAATGAGTTGAAATAGAGATAATAAAGACATTTTATTACTCAAAACCCCCACCCCAAAGACAAGTCCAAGTAATCTATAAGTTGATTATGAGACACTTGAAAGTTTCTTGGAAAGAGAAGCTAGAAAATTTGAAAATATCTTAGAAGAAGGTCAATATCCATCCCCTCGTACCATGACTGGTGAAGAAGAGATGGTAGAAGTTTTTGAGTTTATTATACAATAAACCAACGGAGAAATTAAAATGAAAAATATTAATCCTTCTACTTTACCTCATTTCCATGGTCTTGTTTCAGAAGATCCTGACACCTTTTTGTTTGACTTTGCAGTTATATTTAGGACTTATGATTATACTACATATGAAAAAAATCTCAAACTCTTTCCCTCTACTCTAAAGGATTCAACTCTAATATGGTTCATGATCCTGGAAGGAAAAAATATCACAAAATGGGACCAAATGAAGAACACCTTTAGTGAAAAGTACAACGACTATTGCAGAATAAGAGATACAAGAGATGAGATCTTCAGAATGACTCAAGGACCTGATGAATATTTAGAAGACTTAGAAGAGAGATTTCAACTAAGCTATAAAAGATCTAAAAACTGCACTTTGGATGGGGATTGACTTAATCTTGTCTTACTCAGGGGATTAAGATAAGATCTCATGGAAACATTAAATATCTTATCAAATGGAGATATCTACCAGATGGATTATGATGATATCAATCAAATCTTCAAGAATCATCCCAAATTCTCAAGAAATAAAGGTAGAAATGATAAAGGGATGGTATCTCAATATTCTAACCTTGTAATTCATATAAAAAATTAAATAGGAGGACTATTAGAAGATATCAAAACTGATATTTTGTGTTCATTAGCTATCCAAATGGATACCTTTCAAATCAAGAAGAAATAAGAGGAAGCAAAAAAATCATTAGCTATATTTTTCCCTAGATGCACCAACATGAATCCTATGAATGAATTTCCCGTGGACCTGATAGATGTTTGTGGTATTTTTGAGGAAGGTCATGCAAATAAAAAATGTCCTTCTTTTCCATGATTAAAAGCTACATTTGAAGGAGTAGAAAAGAATGTGGAATCGATATGCTTCATCAATTAGAGACAACCTGAAGCACCAAGACCCTTCCAAACATGTTTGAGCTTCAATCCTTCTCAACATTTTGGTTCATATAATACAAAAATTCATTATTAACCTTGGTATAATCTTAACCAATCTCCTTGGATAGTTACAAATCCAAGGCAATGCCAAGGGAAATCTATTCCTTCTCCATACCAACCATTTCCTAGTTTTCCACAAACCTAAAATCCTCAGTGGATTCATCTTCCACAAGGATGGAGGCCTAATAATTTTCAACAACCAACGCTAATGCCTCTTCCTCCTCATCCCAATAAAAATATTTATAATAGATCTCATAAATAACCACAATTAACTGCTCAATTCCTCCCCAATCCAAATAATAAGTAGATTCAACCTATGTACAATAAAGAAGCCACATATTAGACTTACTCCTTAGATGTACAAGAAATCAAACTTAGATTAGGAAAAGTCTTACAACAACCTCCAAACATCATAAATGATTCAAATCCCGAAAAAAGATGATGTTATCTTACCACAACCTCAATTCCCACCTTATCCTGAAAGGTTAAATGTGAATAAAGCCTATACATTTGAAGAGAATGAACTCTTAGGAGAACTCAAGAAATTGTGTGTGAAGATACCTCTCCTACGATCAATTAAGGATGTGCCTATTTATAATAGATTTATCAAAGAAGAATGCATTAAAAGACCAGGGAGAAAGATAAAGGACACCCCTAAAATCAATGTTATAGGATAGTTAGCTGACCTCATGATTGGAAGGATAATTGTTCCTAAGTATATGGATCCAGGAAGCCCTCTAGTAAATGTGCACATTAACAAAATCTTGATCCAAAATAATCTCATAGATTTATGGGCTGCTATAAATGTTATGACAAGAGATACCATGTTGAGATTAAACCTTCAAGCATCCCTAAGAGACACCCCTACTGTGCTTCAATTTGCTGATAGATCCACAATAAATCCTGAAAGGATGTTTGAAGAAATAATTATCTCTATTGATTCTTGGGAGTATGCCTGATTTCTTGCTCCTCCAAACCAAATCTAAATTCAATGGGTATAATCTTATCTTGGGAAGACCTTGGCTGGCCACAACAGATGCATACATTAGATGTAGGGATAGAAACTTGACTATCACTAATGGCCACTCCCAAAAACAAATTTTCCTTTACCCCCCTACCTAGCCACTAATGACATAAAATCTTCCAATATTGGTAGAAGAAGAAGACATGGTCTAGACTACTGCCTATCCTATATACATAATTAGTACATCCTTGGGTAGCAACAAAATTGATGAATACACCTTCATTTCAAATTTCCTTCAAAACCAATCCCATGGTGATGTGAGAATAGAAGGAATAAATGATGAAATTGAATATGAAATTTTTTCTTATAAGAAAACAAAATTATGGGAAGAGCTATTCACAACTAAAACTGAAAATCCCACTATCAAGACCATAGAAATCAACCCTTCAAAAGAACTTAAAATCAATAGAAATCTTATTGATAAAAAAGAACATGAATTGCTAGCTATGATGAAAAGAAATATTGCAGCCTTTTCATGGAATTACAAGGATATAAAATACATCCACCCTTCCATCTGTACTCATCATATATACATCAAGGAAGACTGCGTACCTATTAGGCAACCTTGAAGAAGGATGAACCCTACATTGAAGGACATTGTCAAGCAAGAATTGCAAAAAATGTTAGATGCAAGTTTCATTTATCCAATCTCAGATAGGGAGTGGGTATCCCCCTTGGTTATTGTTCCTAAAAGGAATGGGAAATGGAAGATATGTGTGGATTACAGAGAATTAAAAAAATCTAGAAGAAAAGATCATTCTCCCCTACCCTTTATTGATCAAGTTTTAGATGTATTAGTTTTACATCAATGCTAATTGAGAAAGTTATGCAACAACATCACCTCTGTAAAAAAAAATTAACACCCTATCATCCACAGGAAAATGGACAAGAGGAAGTCATGAACAAAGAATTGGAAAATATCCTCACCGATACAATAAGCATGAACACAAAGCATTGGATAAAGAAACTCATAGAAGCAGTATGGACATACAATATCACATGGAAGACTGCCACATGGATTACACCCTTTGAGTTATTATATGGTAATAAATCCATGCTCCCTATTGAGTTTGAATACCTTACTTTGAGAACAACATCTAGGGAAACTATGAGATAGTAACAACAATGATATGAGAATTTTTTGTAAAAAAAATGAACAATCAATTGCTACCTTCCTGTAGAGAACCATGGACTCTCTGGTCTCCGTTCCTTTCCTAAATGGAACCCCGTTTTGTTGGCTTGAATTCTTGTTCCTATTTTAGGGGATAAATTTCGCTCATGGGATAATTTTCCATGGTTTTTCCCCAAAAAAGATTCATTATTCTAAAAATGATTCACCCAAATTTTATAGGATAAAATTATCTTACCTTAAAAATCGCCAAAATTTTATAAAAACTATATAAAATACTTAGAAATTTGAATATTCTTATAAAAATATCGCCAAACATTTTATAGTTGGCATATGAAAGATAAGTAAGATCTGCCAAGGTTTCTACATTTTAAAATAAATTTCCATCCTTAAAATCATCCCTGTTCTAAAGGCTTTCTGCACTTGGATAAAATTGAAAATGGTGGCTAACGTCTTTTACTCTCACTTATGAGTGCAATTCTCAGATTTATCTCTTGTCTTATCTCTATCTCTTGAAATGGTGACTGTGTACTTATTACCCCAGGCTTCCATGATCTTTAAGTTCATTTGAATTATTCACTAGGTCATATGATGTGTCACTTCATTTAAACCATGAATCATCCCCCCTCCCCCGACGTGATGTATGGGGACATCCTCATTCTTGTCACTTTTTATTTCTTTTAAATATTGACTACAAGTGAAATGTATGGGTTTTGCATGTTTATATGTTGCAAAATGAAAAGTAGGGAGAGAAGGAATTCGTGGTAACACCTTAGGTTTACATTTAGGATACTTTGTTGGTTGATAAACACGATGAATGTTGTGCATGATCATTTGAATTGTTTATGCAAAATGTTAGAATTATTCTACAGGAACAGAGTATCCTGCAGGAATGAGGAAGAGATAAATTTCCAATTTTTCTTTGTTGCAAGATGATTTTGATGACTTTTGTAATTGTAGAATTCCTTTGAATTGCATAAAATACATTCCTGTAGATTTTTCTCTATTGTTTTAGTTTTCCCTGTAGGATGTAGGGCAGGGATGATTTTAGGGTATAAATTTCGCTCATGGCATAATTTTCCATGGTTTTTCCCCAAAAAATATTCGCTATTCTAAAAATGATTCGCCCAAATTCTATAGGATAAAATTATTTTACCTTAAAAATCGTCAAAATTTTATACAAACTATATAAAATTCTTAGAAATTTGAATATTTTTATAAAAATATCGCCAAACATTTTATAGTTGGCATATGAAGGATTAGTAAGATTCACCAAGGTTTCTACATTTTAAAATAAATTTCCATCCTTAAAATCATCCTTGATGTAGGGGATTCCGTAGGATTCTTGTAAGCAGTACAAAAGATGAGATTTTGTTGATTCTGATTGTGTTAATTTTGATAATGTTGATATGGTTGTGAAAAAATTGTTAATGTGATGGAAACCTAACTTTCATTTATTCTAGATGACCCTGTAGGAATTTATGTTTTCTTGTAGATTATCCTATAGGTTTTGTTTACTTGGGAAAGAGGATAAAAATGAAAATGGAAAAAAAATGGGAAATGTAAGTTAATGGAGGGAAGCAAGGATCTTTTTATTTTTGACCTTATATGATAGTATGGAAAGTGTTATTATGAAAATGATGATTGAATGTGTAGAATTTGTTTGAAATGCTTACTACTCTTTTATTGTTGCAGGTGGTTGTATGAATTCACTGTTTCTAATCCCTTGCTTCTTGTGAAGATTATTGCTGAGATTGAGTTCCTTGGTACCCACAAAACATAAACATTATTATACCATTTCATTTTTTCTCTTTTTTCTTTTTTCTCCAAGACAAGGGTGCCATTGCTAGTTTTCACCAGTGTCCTACCTCATCAAGCATCTAGGAGGTTTTCCTAATGAGGAATTCCTTTATTTCTCAGGTATGAGACCACCTCTATGGATGTTTTCAATCAAATACCTATCCTAGATGCCTCAATATGCCTCAATGATTTTTTGGATAGATTGAGAGCATCTCTATTGTCAATCACATCTAGATTTCGTGCCTTCACTATTACTATAAATTATTCCCTTGTCAAAGGATTATTGTACACTTTGAGTCTAAATCCATTCACTAACAATGGAATTCCTTCTTCATCTATGGTTCTGATTTGAAATGAATCATTATCATGAAACGTTTCAATTATGTATGGCCCTAGCCACCTAGTCATCATCTTTCCTTTAAAATCCTTGAATCTTGAATCAAACAGTAGGGCTCAGTCACCTTCCTTGAACTTTTCATGCTTGATTTTCTTGTCATTCCATACTTTCCTTTGCAGTTGCACTACTTCAATGTTGAAGAATTATTTCATCCTAAACTCATCTAAGGCATTCAATTTATTAAATCTCTCTTATTGTGATGATGGGATATTCATGTCTAATTCAGATTCTATTCTCAAAGGAAGGTATTAAAACTCAATAGGGAGCATGGATTTATTACCATAGACTAACTCAAAGGGTGTAATCCCTATGGTAGTATTCCATTTGATATTGTATGTGATTTCTAGAGATGTATATAAGACAAGAGATAAACCTGAGAATCACGCTCACAACTGAGAGTAAAAGATGTTACCACCATTTTCAAGTTTATCCAATCGTAGAGATACTTTAACAACACAGAGGAACATGAAAAAAATCCAACAAAATGGGGTTCAATTCGGGAAAGGAACAAAGAATAGAGACTACAAGGTTCTCTACGGGAAGGTAGCATTTGATTGCTCAATTTTTTCACAAGAATTTCTCATCTCGTTGATGTTACTATCCCATAGTTTCCCTAGTTGTTGTTTAAATTTACTTGATAAACACCATGTGGTCGAATTTATTTCTAGGTCTACATGGTTAATTTCATGGGTGATATTCGAATTACATAGTCTTGTAGAAATTTCTCAGAGAAAAAACCCTATCTCTCCCCTGATTTTTCTCTCAAACCATTTGAAGAATCCATGCTATCTCAAAATTACCATTGATGTTGTTTAAATAAAACTTGTCTCCGGTGATCCCATCTCTTACATAATCTATCCTGAAAAATAGAATCAACAATTTCCCGTGCCCTGCCTTCTACATGAAGGCATATTCCAGAATTATGCAGAGATTCTCTTCTCATGTATTAGTATTTGTGCATATAATTATTTTTTTATATCATTGAGTGACTGTTTTGAGAAGCCATGGTAGTAGGGTTCAATAGGAGGGAACCCACTATACCCTAAAATATCTATGATAACCCTGAAAGTGTTGAATTTTTCCAAAGAAGCAATTGGCTAGGGTATTTTGAAATATTAAGAAGATTTGATGATGATATAGCCTTATAATTTGCACTCAACTTTCAAAATATTCATTCCAAAGAAGGAATTGTCTAGGGTATTTTGAAATATTAAGAGGATTTGATGATGAGACAACCTTAGAATTTGCACTCAACTTTCAAAATATTCAAGGTCAATAATATATAACTGGAGTAAGGGGTTTGGAGATTAGAGTAAATGAAAACTTCATCAACAAAATATATAGCCTACCAATTGGAATCCCTTGGGATAAAGAAGAAATACAAGAGGCCACCAATGCTAAAAAATTATTCTTCCACCCAAATGAGAGGCCCCAAGAAGATAAAAATGGAACAAAAAGAGAAAGCCTCCTTTACCCTTGTCTAGAAGTGGCCTATCACATTATCAAGTATATTAATTATGAGGGGAGGATGAGAGTAGTTTATTCCTATCATTTCAGGCTCCTTCACCAACTAAGGCACTGCTACAATCAAGAACCGACTAATAAACATAACATCCCTTACTTCCTCCTTCAATCCCTAAAGGAGATGAGTAGCGAGGTGAAGAAGGGGAAACATGAGTTTTTGGCCTACCATGGACTCATCAAGATAATAATATCAAATCTCTTAAGGAATATGAAACACAAAGTTCTGTGGGAAGACTTTGTGGATATGGACACACAATCATTTTTGGAGGTACATGTAGAAATGAGGCTGTATAGTCAATTTAAGGAGAAGAAGAGAAAGTTGAGAAACCTAAGAAAGAAAGTAGATCAAGTTCTTCAAGAAAAAAGGGAAAGATGATATTAAAGGTAGAAAAAGAGGACAAGGAATAGGTTGACACTTTGATAGCATTAAGAACCCCATCTATCATCCCATTTAAAATCACAAGTGATGAACCTGTTCATCCTAGAAGGAGATCCTACAAGATTAGAAAAATTCAAAAGAAGGAGAGTCCAAAATTGGTTACTCCCCTCTCCACTCCAATCAAAATTGAGGAAAAAGGGACTCCCCTAGTACATATAAACTATATAAATCAAAGGGGAAATCACCTCAAGGACAAACAACAACCCCCCCAAAATTCCATTGACTATAGAGGAGACATCCAAGACCAAAAATCCAGTGGAGTGTCTCCTTTATGCTAACTTGATAGAAACAAAAATGTCCAAGGTTGAAGATATAAAGTGGAAAATAATGGAAGAAAGTAGAAATAGGAAGAAAAAGGAACAAGCCCTTGGAGAAATGGGAACACAACTTCAGCACCTGCAAGAAACATTTAAAATAATGACAATGCAGAAGGTGGAATACAATCAAAATCTCAAGGTGGAAAATTAGAAATTGAAACAAATATTGAATGAATCTAAGAGGGAGATGGTTGTCAAAAATGAAAGAACAAAAATTATGGAAGATTCATTGAATATCATGGCCAAAGTATCGTTTGATATGTTGGAATGTAGACAACCTATTAAAATATATGCCTTGTTTATCAAAGAATAATGGCATAAGAATAAGATTGCAAGTCTATCCCAACAAGTGATATTTAACCTAGAAACACTTAAAGATTTCTTTTATGCTTATCAAATCTATAACATGGAAGATAAATCCAGGATGTGTGAGTTATATTTTCACAATATAGTCCTCCCAAACACAAATGGAACTCAAATCCATATGTATGGGATGTTCAAATTATGGATTTTTCATCTTGGTCGAGACATGAAGAATTGAGGGCAGTTGAGATGAATAAGTATAAGGAGGATGAACTTCACTGTCCACTATTGATTAGAGATGAAGGAACAAAACTAGGAGAGGTTATATCTAGTAACAACAACCTTTACTTATACAAGGAGATAGCCCTAATATGGGTAGCTAAATAGGTAGAAGCAATGCCACACCTAGAGGACACATTGAGGCTATTGAGTGAAGAAGCAACAAAATATTTCCATATAAGTTGGCACTCTGTAATGTCCCCCGTCTCCCAGAAAGGGACCCGTCATACAAACTCTCCCAATTTTAGGTCTGATGCCTCAAGTAACATCCTCATCTTACTTTCGAGCTATGTTACCTCAAGAATATTAGTGCACAAATAAACTTTAGATTGCACAAAATCACTCGAGGAAGTGCGCACAACCAAAAATGGTTTGCGCCACAACACAATTCCTCTTGTTTATATAGATTATAACAACATATGTAATTTAAAATATATATGTACACTCATGCATACTGGGCACACCAACATTACATAATGTAATATCACTCCAACATGCGAACAGTACTAGGTGCATAACTATACAGAGAATCTGAATACCACAACACACATAACTATTTAGATTCCACTTGCAGGTCTCACTTTCCTCTGTGCATAGACTACACTCCTGCGCACAGAACAAAACTAGTCACTTGTACATACGAACCACTTTCTGTGTGCCTAGTAATTCTGACCTCTCTCAAGAATCTGTTGACCATTACCAGAACTATCTTAACATAATTTACTTATCAACTAGCATACTCAATGTAAACAAATACTATGCTAAATACTCACATCACACTTACATAGTAGACAACATTAACATAATAACAACCAATATTCATAAGAAACACTATGAAAGTAATATATCATAACATATACAAATGAATAAGAACACAATAACAAAAAATCATACAAGAACACTTATCTTTTATAAAATTCACAAACTGCATGCGTGACTCAGACGTTCCTCCCAACCATAGATGTTGTTGCTCATAATATTTCAAAAATAGGTCACCCGCGAGATGGGGCTCGAACTCCACTAGGGAAAAATGATTCCTAATGAAAATATATGGTCCAACAAACAACAAAATTTCTCATTCCAAGGTGCCAAATGATGCAACTAGTCTACAGTCCCTCATTCCCCACATGCCTGTCCCACCCCAGGAAGTTTTCCCCTTCTCTACTCAACAGTCCCTTGGCTACCCCAGTTACCTTCCATGGATTCAACAACATGACAGACTAGGAAGTCTCATACCACTAAAACTAATGCCTAGTGCACAAGGGAACAATTCCCAACAACTCTCACTTGGAGATAATGTTCATGGGCCTGACAACCCACCTCTTCGATAGTTACACACTGATTAAAATACAAAAACCCCTTACAAACTTCTTTGTGTAGATAAGGTAATAGTCATCCTCTATCAGATGGTCCGACCCCCTTCTTCACATGAGAGTGAATAATGAATAATATCCCCAAATTACACTAATGCCAACAATATATATTTCATGCCTTCAACTTGACACTTTTCACCTTCATAATTTACTTTAGCCACTTGGTGACTTGTTCCCATTCCTCGGGAACTTAGGATAAATAATATATCCATAAATTACACTTTTCAAAAATATTATTAAAATATCCACCCCCCCC
>ML777348.1:73642-91481 GCA_009831015.1 Picea engelmannii
TAGGGTTTTTACCTGCGATGTGAATAAGGGTCAAAGACTAATGAATGTTAATTGCTAAGTGATCCGTTAATTATTGTGATCACACATCTGTGTCCCAACTATGTTTTAGACACTTGAGTCCTACAACCCCCCTACCTCTACCTTAGGTGAGACTTCATCTTCTTCGTAGGTGTTGCCGAAAGAGACGATAGTTAGGGTTTTGTTGGTGAGCTGTTGAAACGTTGAACCCTGGGTCTGCTCCCGTGCCAACACATTATAAATACATTAGTCATCATGTAAATTAAAAATGCAAGTACCATAGCATTTAAATTAATAAAACATTTTCAGACATGTCCTAGCATATATGTATGCACTTCATCACATTATCCTTAATGTTTTCATGAGTGCAATACCGACAATTCTCAACTGTTTCTGCACTAATACAATCCTCATCACTATGGTGTCAAAATATTTAATTTCATCAACATACTAGCTTTCTCATCCCAGAGAAAAACATAATACACAACAAGAAAAGAATTGAGGGCTCTCCCCTTCTTCAAATTATTTCTACATCGCCTGGGACTTTTCAAACCAGTTGAGTTATTTCTAAGGCCTCACTATCTTTTCTTTGCTTTTGCAATTTACTCCCTGTTGGAATCTTCTTGCTCTTTTCCTTGTGTAGCCTTGGTTAGGCCTCACCCTAACCCTTTTTGGAATACATCAACATGCTTTAATAGAATTTTTTTTTTGTTCATAATGGATCATGAACCTGTGCATCCTACAAATTACCATTCGGTTATCAGAATGACCAATATTCATTTATTAGTCTTCTATTCAATATTACATGATGTTTTTCAAAATGTAATCCAGGATTCTGGTATATATCTATATCTATATCCTGGATATATATATATATATATATATATATATAGTGTGAAGACTCTGTCAGAAAACAAAGTCACAACCTTAATGACTGCTGAAAATTAAGCAGTGAGCCACAAGCTTATATATATATATATATAAGCTTGTGGTTCACTGCTTAATTTTCAGTAGTCATTAAGGTTGTGACTTTGTTTTTCTGACAGAGTCTTCAGACAATTCCTCCATAGGGAACTCCTTCAGCATGCAACTTCCTTATTGCATATCCATCACTATTTGTGATGGCCTCAACCTTGAGTTAGCTTCAAAAGTTTACCAAATATCCCATAAGGAATATAAACATGCATCTTTTTCATGTACGCAAATTATGTATCCATACATATTCTGGACAAGGGAAATTCTTGCTTTATATTTCACTCATCAGGGAAACCATATTGTACCTATAACTATACTCTTACATCATACATGTGCATCACTTGCACGTTTAATATCATTCATACTTAACTGGTATTAATATCAGGCTTCATATTAGGAAGCTCCACAAGGTATTAAACCCATGCACTCAAGCATAATTAAACATAGATAAGTATTCATCATGCTAGATTATTGCTTGCACTTTTTCCATGTCATTCACACACATGGACATATCTGACTTCTATATCATTTTCCCAAGGATCTTCCAATCATCCTTATGATCATGTATACACATTTGTGTATAATTAGGTGCATCTCTTGCACCATTTTACCTCATGCATTCACTTGATAATTTAATTTAATCATTAGTATCCTTTAGTTTTGAGATTTCAATCACTTACAAGACTAGTCTCACAGTCATATCTCATATTGATGTTGCCTTATATCAAGGAAATGACCAACCAGGTTTACTTTCCTCTTTATGCGACAACATCTAACAAGAAAACCTTCTTGCCTCAGCGTCCATAGGGTTTTACCCATCTCACTTTTCTTTGGTCATGAGGAGTTATATACTCCAATTTCAATATAAAGCATTAACTATAACTTCTAGGGATCCTACCTGATCCTATCAGATTCCTTTAATCCCACAAAGGTATTAACCATTATATAATCCACCATCATCAGTGCCTGAAGTTCCAACTGCCCATGCTTAGAAGCAGTGTTACGAACACCAGGTCATCCATCCTTTGGGCTTCAACTGCTCTTGATAGAACCCTGCCACCTTCATCTATCCACATTCAATTCTTATTATAAATGTTAATTAGCATATCCCTAGTACGGTAAGAGTAGTTTTCACTTTGACAAAGGGCTAAAGAAATTCTTTTGCTGAATTTCAACAAGAATTCCCAAAATCATAGGTTCAATTTGCAATCCTTCTCCTCAAGGAGTAAATGCATATAACAATACCTCCTTATGTGATTCGTACATGAGACCAAGCAGGCCAAGTGTTGTAACCATGCTCTGATACCAATTTGTAACACACCCACGATGAGGCATAAACATTTTCTCTTTTCTTAAAGGACAAATTCTCCATCCATGGTTTCTACTTTGGAAGTTCGGGGAACCAGTCTGACCTCCCGGTCAAGGATCTCCGATTCTAGAGCCAAACGACTCTCTGAGACCTTGATGGTATCATTCTGTAATTAGACCCAGACCATTTCGAATTCCTGGTGCAGGTCTAAAGGTACTTGCGACCCTCCTCTTCGCACTTGCAAAATGTCAGAGTCTGGGCGCTAGCTCCTTTTCTAATAAGCCTCTTCCTTGATATGACCTTGGGTGATGGCCTTACGTAACCAAAAAATTGTGGGCATGACCAAGGGTGGTTTGAAACCAAACTACTTTTCACCCCACAATTCACCTTGAGCCTCCATGTGCCCTTTCTCCAAAACCATGGTATGTATTGTGGCCCGCCCTCAACTTTTTAAAGTTAGCGCATCTTCAGTCCCCACAATGCGACGGGACTGTCGATATCATGACCTTGACGGTGCTTCTAAACTTGACAGCTCAGATCTATCCTTTTCGAATATACGAATCATATATAATATATAGAGAGCCTGTGCATACATGCACTATCTCTCCTAAGCTTTAATAGAATCCCTCCTCCAAGGGACTTAGAACGATTAGAAGTGTCAACATGCATACGTGAGGTTTTGCCCAAGGTCGATGAACTCACAGTCCGTGGATCTAGCTTAAGCCACCATAGGGCACATGAATTTATGAATACAAAACATGTCCAATCCATCCTTGATTAAATACACAATTGAAACGAGAATAAAGAGATACAGTATAACCATTAAGAAAACATACACATCCCTGGGTGTGTGCCTTTCCACCCAACCATAAGATCAAAGGAATTCATTCTTAGCATTCTGGCCACCCCTGTGCTAAGTCATGATATCACTAGGGAATTTCTGCCATATCTCAGAGAAACTCTCTCTGTCACAGTGACCCTGTGAGGTTTATTAGATGATTCCTCAACATCATTCTCGTGTTCGGGTCCTTCAGGCCGTGACATCCTGCAGCTAGACCATGTTTCCATTCATGGGGTTGGTTGATGATTCAACCACTGGTCCTTTGTTCATTAACTGATTTCTTTCCTCTAGAGATATCATGGCTCGTACTTCAAGGCTTCACCCCCCACTAGTGAGTTATGGGAAGTTTAACAATTAATACATTTACATTGTTCACATGGCTTAGCATGGTAATCCTATTTTATGATTAATTACAAGCTGGGGGAAACATGGGTGTTACAGAGTGGATCCCATGAAAATTGAGGCTATGTAGGATTGGTCACACCCCAATACTTTGAAAGGATTACACAATTTCTTAGGAATTATGGGCTACTACATGAAGTTTCTGAAGACTTATGAGAGAATTGTAGCCTTGTTAACTGCCCCGCTAAAATGAATGCCTTTGTGTGGAATAATTCCATTTAGAAATCCCTTTAAACTTCAAAGGATTCCATGTGTACAATCACACTTGTCGTATATGTGCTTTATTTTACTAATAATTTTGTATTGGAAGGTGATGTTTCAGGAAGAGGTCTGGTAGTCATGCTGATGCAAGAGGGGAGCCTCTTGGAATTCACTAGTAAAAAAATGTGTAATAGAAATTTGGGAAACTCCACCTATCAAAAAGAGACGATGGCCATCATTCACGTTGTCAATACTTGGTTCCATATCTCATTGGGTGATGCTTCCAGATCAAGACAAACCATCATATGTTTTAGTATTTTATGGAATAGAGGTTGTCATTGCTAGAGCATCACAAGTGGGTGATTAAGATACTTCGGTATTATTATGAGATCATCTATAAGAAGGGAAAACAAAATTTGGTGGTTGGCGCTTTGTCTAGGAAATATGAGAAGGAAGCAATATTTTTTTTTTTAATCCTTTCCTATAATAGAATAGATCACAAAATCCCAACAAGATTGTTTATAAAATGACTTAATGGATGAACTCATCCAAAGAATTTAGGAGGACCCCAATTCCCCTAAAGCACACTTGGTAGTAGGATACCTTATGGTATAAAGGGTGTGTTTTTTTAGTGTTTAATTATTCTTTAAAACAAATGGTGTTAGAGGAGTTGCATTCATCCCCTAATAGGTCAATATGGCTTTTAGAAATTCTATGAATGAGCTAAGCACTCTTTCATTTGGGAGGGAATGAAAAAATGCATCCTTATTTTTGTAGCTGGATGTGATTCTTGTGTTGGCACCCAAATTTTTATGGTAAATATTGAGCACGCACACAAGAACAATTGTTCGTGCACTCTAGTTTTGCACACACATAATCAACTGCGAGAAAAATGAAATAAGGAACATGTGCCAGTCAGAGCTCTATAATGTGCATCAGGAATCAGGAAGATACCACATGCATGGCGACTGAAGAAGAAGATCTTTGGGAATATTCCTGAATGATTAACTCACACAACATGAGAGATTGTGGAGTAGTTAAGGGATGATATGGAAAGTTCATTAGGATTTCCATGACTCAAAAGAGGCTATGTCTGCATGCAAGTGGCATAAGTGTGTGGAACTGGAAATTAGTAGATTGAGTGGAGCAGAGGTGAAAGTGACCGAACATCAGAGAAGAGAAGGAAATGAAAAGGAGCAGTAAAGACAAAAAAAAAAGCTTGGAGAGTTGGAGGTTTACAGTAGAGGAAGAATCTGTTTGGCTTTTTTTTCCCTGAGTCACGTTGGGTATCTTAGTAGTTTTGTATGTGGCTAGAACAGTTTTGTAAAGAGTCTGTAATAGATTCAACTTAGTATTATTTTCAGAGTCTGATAGAAAGTGCATAACACCTTGTAATGCATCACTGATAGATTGTATGAGAGTGCATAACACTATTCCTAGTGAATTATGAGTCTTTTGGTCTATGTATTCCACTATTTGAATGGAAATAATATAAATTTGTTGTTCTTCCTGTCATTTACTGTGTTGATTATGAGTGCAATAAATGAATATGGTAATGTTGCATGCTAGTAATATTGTAATTAACTGTAAAGAAATGTGTGAATGTGATCTCGAGTGGCTTCCTGGTGTATTTTATCCCTTCATCTTTGACACAAGACTAGATGGTCTCTATAATTCTCATGGTGTCTCGGGTGAGACCTTATTTATTCTTGGACTGAAGATTGATATGTCGATGCCTTGGTATTTTGTTGGTCAACTTTATATGAACCTTGGGTCATCAACTTCCCAACATTAGGAAGGATGCATGCAAGTGAGCCAAAAAATGGTTTTGTTTGTGCACACATAATCAACCATGTGACAAATAAAATTAGGCGCACATGCCATATTTACCCCAAAACTTTGGGTTCAAACAACTTGTCAAAGGAACTGGGGTAAAAAAATGAAGATCCATGGGGCCTTGCAATCATTTCCAATCCCAACCACTACCTACACTAGCATTTCCATGGAATTTATAGTGGGCCTCTTAAAAGTAGGCAACAAATAGGCCATCATGGTGTTAGTTCACCAAATTTCCAAATATTTTCACTTTTGTGCCTTACAACACCCATTTATGCCCTCCATAATGAACAAATTTTTCGTGGATAAGTTTTTTAAGCTACATGGCATGTCCACTTCCATTTTGTTGAATTGTGACCCTACCTCTACAAGAAAATTTCTGGCATAAGTTCTTTAAGCTATATGGTACATGCTTGAAAATGAGCACAACTTATCATCTCCAAACTAATGGTCAAATAGTAGTGGTAAAAAAGTGCATGTAACCTATTTGATTTTATTTTCCTCCAATTGGAATAACCAATGTGCTAAGTGGTTCCCCCTTTCAAAATGGTGGTACAATACCATTTATCATAGAGTTACCAAAATTTCAGCATATGAATTTGTCTATGGACAACCCCCCCCCCCTCAGTGGCTTCATATTTTCCAAGCACATCCAAGGTTCAAGAAGTAGATAACACACTAAACACTAAAGCAACCATTCTCCACACACATAAGGAAAATTTCTTCTTTGGATCAAAATAGAACGAAACAATAGGTAAACCAACCTTCAACCTTATAAGCATACCTTTCTCAAACACAAGGTCACTAGAAACTAACACTAAAGTTTTATGGACCCTATCAAATCCTCCAATGCATTATACAAGTTTCCTATAGATTGGCTCTTCCCGCCCATTCCAATATCCATCTAGTTTTTTTTTTGTGTCATGTTTGAAGAGGGCACCAAGTTCAAAATAACGTTCCAGAATTCGATGAAGAAGGATCCATTTGGTTATATCCAAAATTAGAACTAGCCATATAAGAGCGTCATCTATGCTAGTGTAATATTCGAGGATTGATAATACAATGGAAGGATATACAATGTTAGGTTCCTAACCCGTACATAGGTAGAACGATATATTCAAATGTAATACAGGTCAATATTAATAAGGCATTTCAATAAAATAGAATAAGGTGGATGTAAGAAGACCTAATAGAAGCTTCCGCTTCTATAAGGATATTCCTCTAGATGCTTCTTTTAATAGACATATTTAGTATAAATATGAGTCGAGGGTATGAGAACCCTATCTTGGATAATATTGTAATAGAGTGCTGCTCAACTGGAGGTTGCCCCCTCGAAGAGGACTGTGAACATTTCTTTCAGAATCAAAGTGATATTTCTGTTGTTGTTATTATATCATTTTAGTGCTATTTTGGTGATTGTTATAGTTATATTGTTGTTATTCTGCCATTTCTAGCATTTTATTTATGTTCTGCATACTTTTTATATCTGGTATATTACAAGTGGTATCGGAGCACTTTCCTCGACAGAAAGTGTGGGTTAATTTTTTTTCAGGGTAGAGACGTATTCCGACGTATTTAAGCCACAAAGATCTGTTGTTACATGCATAAACCCGCGGTTGAGGGATTCATACATGCAGGAAATACAAGTGGTACTTAAGCACACATCTGTTGGACACCCTTGTAACCCCTGTTGGTACCCCTTCAACTGTGTTGTTGGGAAAAATACCCTACGGACTAGCAAATAGAGTTCAGACTTTGCATGCAGATTTGACCGAATAGAAACTACTTTCTACCTACATCCCAAGATTTCAATCCCCTTTTCTTAGTAAATGCATGGAAAGGACCACCTACCTTATTACCGGCGTTCGATGTCGATCCTCCATTGTGCTTGATTACTTGTTCGCAATGCTCCTTCCAAAGATGACCTGCACTCAAGACAAGCAACAACTATGCATGCATGCTACTTCTATACTCACGGGTTAGAAATCAAACATAAACTAATCAAACCATAGACAATTCATGAATTGGGACGGGGAAAGCATTCTCCTCTTTATTACTTAAAGTGAGTCAACTTACAAAAGTTGAGACCGGCCATCGCTCCTTGAACTTGATCCTGGGCTCCTCTTCTTCTGTCCTTCAACTGCTTTTCTTTAAATCTCCTTTGGCATGAGAAAAGGATAAAGGGTTGGGACAATGGAATACGTAAATGGGCATAGTTTCTTTGCTATATTTTTTCCTCTTCCAAATGGTACCCCTACCCCTTCTTTTATAGGCTAGAAGGAGCTAGGTTTTTGGACGAACCCTCGGCCATGCATGGCCATGAGTTTCAGTTAACTCACCCATAGCTTTTTGTTCCGTCGACAACTTTCCTTTTTTCATGATTTTGTAGGTACACGCGGGCTGTTGTGAGTCATCCAGCGTGTACACGCGTGCAGTAATGGGTTAGGGTGCATGGGCCTTTACACAAGAGGATTTTCAAAGAGTTGTTCAATAGAGTTTTGGCAAAGAAGGGATATGAGTTGGCATGATGCTAGGTAAGCATGTGTGGTGCAATTTAGGGTTATAACAGAGTGGTAGCGCATCAGACAACACCTGTGTACAGATCGACCTAGATTACCTAAAGCCCTCTTTAGATAAACCGATCGACCGCCTGACTATTATAGTGTCATCGAGAACAACACTCAGGAAGATACTCTCTAGTTCCTGGGTAGTCGAGTAGTACGGCTAAGGGTACGGTCTATCCTCCTTAGTTAGTTCCCTGAGATATTGGGTCGAGTACTACTATTGGACCCCACATGTATATCATAGAGCTATAGCACAGGGAAAACCCTTGTCTGTAGAAGCCTTAAATACCTAACCCTTGGGGATAGAAACATAAACAAACTAAAACAGACAAGATCTATTGCTACACAACTGTGTTCGGGTTGATAAATCACTACACATTTCTTCCTGGTTAATCATTTGGGCATTTCATCACTGCAGTATTCTTCAGACTAGAGTGTAACTCCGCAGGTGTGAAAAAAAAAAAAGGTTTGGAAAATTTTTCACCATTATTTGAGACCTCTTCCACTGGATTCATCTCTTTTCCCTTATCACATTCATCCATATCATTTTTTGGAAAAAAAATTGACCTCGCTCGCCCCTTTTCAGTTCCCCCATCCTCATGGCCCATATCCATAGCCAAGACTTGGAAGCTCGCTTCAATACCTTGCAATCTGGTCTCATCGAGACCCAAGAAGAAGTGAAACAACTCAGTGCCAATGTTGTCGTCATCAATACAACCATGCAGTCCTCAATGGAGGAAATCAAACAAGACCTCACCACCCAACTTGAATCTGTCTTTTCGACACTCTGCACCAAATTTCATATCCCTACATATAACCCTTCCTCTTCCTCACCTCCACATATTGAAGGTGACCATTCCTCTCATTCCCATAACTTTTAGAACCATCACTTTCAACGCGACCTACGCCTTCCGCGGGTGGATGTGAAAAAATTTGATGGCATGGAGCCCACTGGTTGGGTAACCCAAATGGAACATTATTTCTCTTTATACGACATTACAGATGACTTGGCCAAACTCCAATATGGTGTTCTCCATCTAAATCAAGAACGTTGGCAATGGTGGCAATGGAGAAAAACTTCTCGTCAAGGGTATATTTCTCGAACACACTTTGTGGCAGAGATTTATGAATGCTTTGACACTGACACCAACCATTTGGGCCGTTTGACAAAGTTGAAACAATTAGGAACAGTGGAAGACTTTATAGCTGCCTTTGAGCGCCTGGCTTTTAGAACATAGGGCATGTTTGATGCCTTTTTCTGAGAGTGTTTTATCAATGGCCTCAATGATGAGATTCGGGCCCATGTCCTCATGGCTCGGCCTTAGAGTTGGGTGGAGGCTACTAAAAGAGATAAAGAAGCACAACAGGTTGTATCTTCCCAAAACTGAAAACCCTCCTTTATCCCTCACCCTAAACCAGTAAATCCCACTACTCCCTCTGCTCCATTAAAGATCCAAAAATTGACCAGGGCTGAAATGGCTGAACGCCAACTCAAAGGCCTTTGTTATAACTGTGATGACAAATATTTCTCGAGCCACAAGTGTAAAGAAAAAAATCTTTTTATGGCCATCTCCGAGGATATTTCAGAAGAGGATGTAGAAACTCCTCTTGTGTCTGAGTCACCTGAATCCACTAATATAACCCCTCCCTCAGACCCTCCCGAAGTAGAACCGGTCATTTCCCTCAATGCTCTCACTGTCTTCTCCACCCCCCAAACCCTCAAGCTAATCGGTTACATCAAGCATTGAAAGGTCATCATTCTAGTTGATAGTGGCACGACCCATAATTTTATTCATCGCCGCATTGCCCAAGAAACTCATTGCTACATCCATGCTGTAAATAATTTCCAAATCATGATTGCCAATGGTGGTTCCATGAAACGTGGAGGGTGTTGTGAAAATGTGCGTCTCCAAATTGGTGACTACCACCTAAAATCCCATATGTTTGCTATCAACATGGGAGGTTGTGACATTGTGTTGGGTGTGAATTGGCTAAGGACTTTGGGTCCCATTCTCATGGATTTTAAATAATTAACCATGCAATTCGACCAGGAGGGCCACCAATATAAGTTCTAGGGCATCACCACTGGTTCACCTGAGATCATTAGTTCCCATCGCATGGAAAAGCTGCTCAAAAAAGGTCATTCTGGTGTTATTGCCAAACTCCATGCCATACAAGCAACAAAGACACCCTCGGTCCCGAAAGACCTCCAAGCCATCCTTTCTAAACATCAACTGGTCTTTTCCACTCCCTAAGGACTCCCTCCTTCTCGTGGTGTTCATGATCATTCCATTCCCCTTGTACTCGGAAGCCTTCCTCCCAATATCCTTCCGTATCGTCACCCCTTTTCCCAAAAAATGAAATTGAGAAAATGGTCCAGGAACTCCTTAATGCATGCGTTATTCACCCTAGTACGAGCCCCTACTCTTCTCCTGTGGTCATGGTCTTGAAGAAAGAAGGTTCTTGGCGAATGTGTCCTAACTTCCGTGCCCTCAACAAACTTACCATCAAAGACAAATTCCCCATTCCTGTCATCGACGACCTCCTGGATGAATTGAGTGGCGCCCAATTTTTCACTAAACTTGATCTTCGTTCGGGCTACCACTAGATACGTATGAAAGAGGCAGACATTCCCAAGACTGCCTTTAGAACTGATGAGGGCCACTGTGAGTTTTTGGTCATGCCCTTTGGCTTGTGTAATTCCCCCTCCACCTTCCAAAGCCTCATGAATCATGTCTTCTGTCCTTTTCTCTGCCATTTTGTCTTAGTTTTCTTTGATGATATCCTCATCTATAGAAAAACCTGGACATACCATCTTGCTCATGTGGATTGAGTTCTCCATCTACTCTCTCAGCACCAAATTTTCCTGAAATAGTCTAAATGTGCTTTTGGCACCTCAGAAGTAAAATACTTGGGTTATCTAGTTGGAAAGGATGGCGTCAGGGTGGATCCTAAAAATATTGAAGCTATGCAAGACTAGCCTCACCCAAAGACTCTTAAGAGCTTGCGTGGATTTCTGGGCTTAACATGGTATTATCACAATTTTGTTAAAAATTATGGGAAGATTGCAACACCTCTTACTGCTCTCCTAAAAAAGAACTCTTTCACTTGGACTCCGGCCGCTGCTCAAGATTTTCAAACCTTGAAGATGGCCATGTGTACCACTCCAGTCCTCGCCCTTCCCGATTTTACAAAGACCTTTGTTTTCGAATGTGATGCCTCAGGGAAAGGAATTGGTGTTTTCCTTATGCAAGAGGGTCGACCTTTGGCCTTTACCAACAAGCAACTATTTGAAAGAAATCTGGGCAAATCCATCTATGAAAAGTAAATGTTGGCTATTCTGCATGTCGTTGATCTGTGGCACCCTTATCTATTGGGGAAACGTTTCCAAATTAAGACAGACCATCAAAGCCTTAAGTATTTTCTGTAACAACACATTTCCTCCCCAGAACAACAAAAATGGGTGACTAAGATATTTGGATATGATTATGAGATCATTTACAAGAAAGGAAAAGACAATGTGGCTGTAGATTCACTTTCCCGAAAATATGAAGATGAAGGATCCATTTTTTCTCTTTCATTCATTGTACCAGATTGGCTCCAAGTCGTTCGCCAGGAATGGCTACAAGATCCCAAATGTTTGCATCTAATCCAATAATTGTAGTCCAATGCTCCTGCTTCCCCAGGGTATTCTTGGCTCCATGATGAACTTCGATACAAATTCCGTTTGTATTTAAGTAAACAATCAAAGCTTAAATCCACGGTACTTTCTGAGCTTCATGCTACACCCACAACAGGGCACTTCGGGTTCACCAAAACCTATGACAGGGTCAAACGTTCCTTTTTATGGGATGGTATGAAATAGGACATTCTTAATTTTGTCGCTAAATGTGATGCGTGTCAACGTAACAAGGGAGAAACAATCAAATCTCCAGGCACACTACAACCACTCCCAATTCCACCTGCTATTTGGAAGGATATCTCTATGGCTTTTATTACCGGCTTACCCAAATCGGAAAATAAATCTGTCATCATGGTGGTTGTTGATCGCCTTTCCAAGTATGCTCATTTCTTTTCCCTTCAACACCCGTTTATAGCATCCACTATGGCTCAAATTTTCATGGATCATGTCTTCAAGCTTCATGGCATTCCACACTCTATTAATTCTGATCGCGACCCAACTTTCACAAGTAAGTTTTGGCAAGAACGGCTCAATATACAAGGCACCGAATTGCATCTTAGCACAACTTATCATCCCCAGATTGATGGCCAAATAGAAGTTGTCAACAAGTGTTTGGAAACATATTTGAGGTGTTTTTCCTCAGAAAAGAAAAATTGGTGGGCTCAATGGTTACCCCTAGCTGAATGGTGGTACAATAATTCATACCATACACCTACATGCACGACTCCTTTTGAAGCGGTATATGGACAAAATCCACCTTCAGTTCTCTCATACTTACTGGGTGCCTCAAAGGTCCAAGCGATTGACCAAACACTTACAGCTCGAGAGGCTATTCTCCATACCCTTAAATATAATTTGGTCATGGCACATAATCGCATGAAGCAACAAGTAGATCAAGGTCACTCTGAACGTCAATTTGCAGAAGGGGATCAGGTGTTTCTTCGACTACAACCTTACAAGAAAACTTCCATGAAGGATGAGCATTGTCAGAGGCTAGCGCCCAAATTTTATGGTCCTTATACTGTTCTCAAGCGTGTGGGACAAGTAACCTATTAGTTAGCTTTGCCCAACCATTTGAATCTACATCCTATTTTTCATGTTTCATGCTTAAAGAAGGTGATTGGAGATAAGTGCCAAATTCAAACCAACCTTCCCGAGTTAGCTAAAGAAGGATCCATTTGGCTACAGACAGAAGCAGTTTTGGACCAACGTGAGCATCGCCTACGTCAGAGAACCATCAAGGAAGTGTTAGTCCAGTGGAAAGATACAACTCCAGCAGATGCCACTTGGGAACCAACTACCATTCTGCAACAATTTCCTCATCTCAAGCCTTGAGGAGAAGGCTGTTTTTAAGGGGGAATACATGTTAGGGTCCTAACCATCACATAGGTAGAACAATATATTTAGATGTAATAAAGGTCAATATTAATAAGGCCTTTCAATAAAATAGAATAAGGCGGATGTAAGAAGACCTAATAGAAGCTTCTGATTCTAGAAGGATCTTCCTCTAGATGCTTCTTTTAATAGACATATTTAGTATAAATAGGAGTCGAGGGTATGAGAAACCTAGCTTGGATAATATTTTAATAGAGCTCTGCTCAACTGGAGGTTGCCCCCTCGAAGAGGCCTGTGAACATTGCTTTCAGAATCAAAGTGCTATTTATGTTGTTGTTCTTATATCATTTCAGTGCTATTGTGGTGATTGTTCTGGTTATATTGTTGTTATTCTGCCATTTCTAGCATTTTATTTCTGTTCAGCATACTTTTTATATATGGTATATTACATACAACCCACCGATGCTGCTTGGGAACCAACAATTATTTTACAACATTTTCCACACATCTAACCTTGAGGACAACAAGGTTTTTGAATGGGGTGACATGTTAGTTTTTTACCCTAACCAGCCTACTTTGGGGTACTTAGGATTTGGTTAATTAATGCATAATGTCATCTTCTTTGAATAAAGCCCATTAGAAAGATATTGGGTAGTTACTTGATGTAAAAAGGTTTCCTTTGTGAAATAAGGCCCACTAGTTAGTTGGTACTCATTGATGATGGGACCACAAGTAGTTAGCGTTTTCTAGTAAGAAACTATTTATATAGCTAAAAGTATATGTTTTTTCAATGATTGTTATTATACTAGAGCTCTACTCAAAGGAAATTGGTCCCTCAAAAATACTAGTGAACATTGCTCTCTTATTTATGTTTAAATCAGTTAAGATTGAAACAACAACCTCATGAGGATATGAATCCCCCTGCATTTTTATAGAGGTCATACTACTCTTTGGCTAAAATATATATCTTGAATATCTGGGATTAAGGAGAATGCTAGACAACAAACCCCATATCTTTATTTCTTTGATTTTTGCATGGAATCGTTCTTGATAACGAAATATGATCTTTGTGTGCAACAAATAACTTCTCAACAATAAAAAGATTGAATGAAGGTTTCAATATCAGAATATCTTTGTGCTCAACATCATATACACAACCCTCTAAATCACATACAAAAATAAATACACCCATATATTCTCACAAGAAAAAGGAGAGCATAGTTTTGATCATCTCAAAGAACTTTAAAAGATTTTTGTATTTAATATTGAAATAATTTGATAGGTAAACTCAAAAAATCTCACACTCTGAAATCCCAATATTTGAGAAAGCATGAGAGAAATGCCCCGAAATAGTTCTCTGTGGAGTTTTATTCATGAAAGATATTCAATAATACACAAAATCTCTGCAAACCAATTGACTTAATGACTCTGAAACAAAGCTTGTCAAACAAGGATTAAATTACCATGAATCCAATAGGAAATTATGGCTTACATATTACAGTCAAATATATGGTTGTAAATACTCCATGATCATATAAGAAAAGTCTTGGAAGATTACAAGAGAAACACTCAAGAACTCAACCTTATGTTCAGTTCATAAATATGAAAAAAAAGCCTTGAGAAATTAGTGTAGAAGAATTCTAATGGAGAATATGGAAATATATGTTTGTTGATCAGAATCATGGCTTCATTTTGATGGTTGGACCCTTCTATTATGATCTCTTGATCTGATAATGCAACCTTCTCTAAGCCTTTGATGAAGCCCTTTCTTGCTTTTTAAAACCGACTCTTCTAACTTCTTGAGTAGTTAGAGATTTTTCTTTATTGGAAACAATCAATTTAATTAATTCCTCAATAAAGTCTCATTAATAAATTTACATCATTGACATCTCCATCTTGAAGTGTACCTTTTTCATCTTTAATAAAAGTTTTTTAAATAAATGTTTTTTTTTTTTAAATTTTAATTAATTTCCTTTTAAAAGAGAGGATTGTAATTTAATTTTATGAACAATATATTTAACTTTTCAGCCATGTAAATCATTTCATATATGATACTCATCATCTTATATTTCCAATGAGTCCTCCTAGGAGAGANTTTTAAATTTTAATTAATTTCCTTTTAAAAGAGAGGATTGTAATTTAATTTTATGAACAATATATTTAACTTTTCAGCCATGTAAATCATTTCATATATGATACTCATCATCTTATATTTCCAATGAGTCCTCCTAGGAGAGATTTCAATTTTTGTATCTCAATATATGAGTTCGTGAAGTCGAAGTGTCAAGAAGATTTATCAACAAAGCATAAAAATATTGTTGTCTATTCTTTCAAGTTTTGAGACAAATATGGCCACTTTCAACCCTTTAAACCTATTCCATCATCTTTCTCGTCTAATTACCTTTACAAGGAGGTAAATTTTACCCAAATACGACTCCTGGATCTCAAGATATGGCCTCTAGAACATCAAGGCTCAACAATCATTGGTCATTTTCATGGGTCAACCTCAGCCCTTGATCTTAATTCATCCTTCTTCTTTAGAAATTCAAGTTTTTCTTGGGAAATATATATCCCACATGCATGGGAGTCTTTGATAATTTGAAGCATATATTACAAAAGTGTAACATCCACTGAATGTGAGATAACAAAAGATTATGGAGACTTAGAGTTTGACCCCTTAGAAAATTAATGAATTAATTAAAATTTTAATTGCTCAGTCTACATGAGCCAACAATCCACATCATCGCCACATGTCATTGTGTGATAGGTTTCCATGAGATTCCACATGTCACCACCTAATTGGTTTCCACATGTCATAATTTCACTCACTTCCATGTGTCATCCTCCCAATGGTTAATAGAGTTGCCATGTCATCAAATGAGTGGTTGGCACATGGAGTAGTCTCATTGGTTGATATAACTACCACATGTCATGATATGATAGGCTGATAATAAAACCTTTGGAAATAAGTTAAGTGTGGGAGGAGAGAAGGAGAATGAAGGGAAGAAATAAGAGAGAGGAAAGAAAATAAGGAGGGAGTGGTTGCGACATGGAGTAGTCTCATTGGTTGATATAACTACCATGTGTCATGATATGATAGGATGGTAATAAAACCTTTGGAAATAAGTTAAGTGTGGGAGGAGAGAATGAGAAGGAAGGGAAGAAATATGAGAGAGGCAGACAAAGGAGGAGGGGGGTCATGCAGTAAGAAGAAGCAGAGTAAGCAAAGTCATGGGTGAGGAATTGGGTGAGGGAGGTGAGGGAGAAGGTCGGTCAGTCCGTCTATTAAAAATAAAATAAGTATGGAGTAAAGGGGAGGATTAAGGGGAGAGGAGAGGAGAGGAGATAAGGAGAGATAAGGAGGGGTGAGGGAAGGTAAGGGAAGATGAAAATAATTCTAAGTGTTAGAAGAAGGGGAAGTAAGGAAGGAGAGATAAGGAGTGATCTAAAAATGTGACTTATTTTTCAAGTTATAAAAGTGAATTAAATTTTTATCAGTACTCAATTAACACTTAATGAACAATTAAGAATTATGAAATTGAAGAGAAGAATAGCAGAAATAATAAAGAAGAGACAAAGACAAGGTTGATAACAAAGTTCACCCCTCCTGGGCTACGTCTTCGGGTCCTCTTCCAATGAGTGACCACTTTATTAATGATGTTCAATTGCTTAGATTACATCAAAAATATCCCAATATTCATACAATGTTGTCTCCAACTATGCTACAAGGCTCTGGCACAATGGAAAAAAACCTCCACAACTTGACTACCAAAACTGGGCCTAAAACCCACTTCTCCAATGTATTTATGCATGAAATACCTCTGCATTTACAAAAATACTAAGGCAATTCTTTACAATATGAACCATATTATGTAATGGAAAAATACATTTGTTATATAACAAAGATTCGGTAGTTCAAAACTGGATCCTATCCAAATTTTATGGTGATAAAATATATGGTTAATAACCATATAGCATGTATATGATATATTATAGCAACCATATACTATAATGATCAAATTAATTTTTTTTATCAACCATATAATATATATGGTTATCCCCAAATAAAACCCAACATTCGGTGCTATGGTTCATCTTATGAGTTGTCAAACGGTAGGTATGGGGTTTAGAACTTACCACATAACAACATTACAATAATAATAATATCTGTTATCCATTTCACACTTGACTGTCGATGCATTGGTAATATATAGTGGTAATATATAGCAAAGGTTTGGTCATATGTATATCTATGTGGGTGGACATTTGGGCAGAGTTCACAGGGTTAAGCCCCGCCGACTGGCGCCTTATGTGTTATTACAACCCTATTGCAACATAAATAAAATTTTGTTGCAATCCATTAACAAGTGGCACTATGATATTTTGGCTAGCACATGGAAATGAAGGTGTTTGGGTGTCGGGGAGGTCGAAGGTTTGAATCTCCTGGAAGTAGTTACATTATTTTGTTTTCACTAATCGAACTTGGATAAATTCAGAGTTCCAGGGGGGACCTTCTGGTTGGTCCACATGTCACCTCCCCACTGGTCCACCTGTCACACAGTCAACCTGCGTAGTCATTTCCAAGTCAGCTCTACCACATCATCACTGCCACTCATCACCTACCACATCAACACTCTGTTTGTACAATGCCACATCAACACTCTATTTGAACATTC
>ML777348.1:118190-130045 GCA_009831015.1 Picea engelmannii
TACATTCAATAGTTAAAATCTAGGGAAAGAGTATCATTCTGTCTTGCTTTGTTCTAGATCCAGGTGGATCTAGGGAGATCGGTTTGTGTCTGCACTTACGGATTTATCCAATAACAATATGAGTAATGGGGGTCTAGGCATGGGATGATGGTAAAAAGTAAGAATCTTTAGGTCATTTCTGCATGCATGATAAAACCCTTAGTGCTAGTCCGTAGGAGGGATTTCCCACCCACAATAGAATTAGCGACCATATTGGGGATCTCTAGGGTTTCTGGGAATATTTTCTTGGGTATTTTTAAAAATTGGTTTCATTCCTTGTTTTTAAAGTTTCTACAAAAGTATGAGCTAACAGAGATTCTAGTCTTCCATACCAGTTATCTCTGTTTCTTTGCTTGACTGCATTTTTTTTTTCTGAGACCCACAGAGGTACACGCGGCCTGTATAAGGTCTACATGCGTGTGCCCGCACCCTAATCTTTGCGATTTGCGCTTAGGCCAAAAGTTTTCTTGGCTTTTACTTGTTGATATTTTTCCTTTTTGCTTTGTGAGAATTCAAATAAAAAAAAAAAACTTTTATTTCTTTGTTTGGTTAAACAGTGTTGTTTTGCATTAGTAACCAGGGAAAAGTCTTTTCTTTCATAAGTTCTTGATGATTTACTTAGATCATAAGTAGCTCGAAGTCAAGTTAAATCCTTCTTTGAGTTTGTTGTTCAGAGATCTTAGAAAAATTTTAGTTTGAAAAGTTGTTAAGATTTGAGTCAAGTGAAGTTATTTTGTTTCCAACTTTCTGTTTATTTTGATTTTGTCTTTCAAACATCACTAGTTTCACTTTCATAACCTTTGAATTAAGACAAGCCTTAAAAATTAACGCTAAATCTAAAAAATCTAAAATTCATTATACTTTTTATGTTTGTAGGGTCAACCAACTAGTTTAGGGTTAGGGCCTTGAATTAGGTTGGAGAGGAAATTCTTCAAGGCCATTAAAACAAACTTTGGAGTCTGAGTTAGGGAGTGTCAAAGTCTAGTATCATGAAATTTATCCAAGACCCCCCTCTAACACAGGGGTTAAACACGAGGTCACGTGCGGAAAGGTAGCAGAGATAACCCCTCCTAAGCTGGACCAATCGTAGTGGAGAACACATATAGAGGGCTTGTCTTGGGATTCCGTCGATTGCATTTTCCACGGAGCTTCGTGGGTCTCAAATCCATTTGAGGTCCTCAATTATCTTTCCAGACCACTTGCCTTTGATACCCTTGATAGGTTTTGGGCTCGATACCCTTCTCATTGTGGTCTACTTGACTTTCGACTGTACCCATCTGGTGATTGTTCGTGCACTGACAACCTAGTTGCCTATCTTTTTAGAGACATACACAGGTGACTGCGGGGGTATACCACGGTACCTAGGATAGACATCGGACCACGCTTTGTAGAGTATACCTAGAGGGTGATTCCGTGTTTGAGTTTCACTTGCACCGGTAAGTTGCTCTAGTGTTGGTTGTTGTAACTGTTCTTCCAACTAGTTTAGTGTTTGCTTGTTTTATCTTGGAGGGAACTTTTTAGTGTGTGTCATTTTTTGAACGAATCAAAAGCCCTATTGTGTATTTGATATTCTCACACAGTGGAGGATCACAAGCTCTGTCGGTCATGAAGGCTTCTGGGCCTATCAACGGTTACATTGGAGCCACCTCCGCCACCACTAAGGCGAAAGCTAGACCAACAAGGGTCTTTTGAAGCGATTAGGTCACAAGAAATTGTACCAGACCAACATTCAGAGGAAACAACCGCTTTAGACTTTGGAGCGAAAGATATTGGTCCATTTGAAACTCCAACCATTGATCTTTCAACACCCATCATCATATCGATTCACCCTTATGAGTGCAAGATAGTGTCACACGCAGCAATGGAAATAAATGTTGTCACTTCTTCTGGGAATTCTTCAATTCCCACTACAGTTGTCACCACATGGCATTTTACACCTCCTAACCCACCGTCACCGGTTCAAGCCACCATGGTCTCGACCACCTCTACCTCGATCAGTGGTCCAATCCCATCTATGGCGGTGGCCACTACCCCTTTGACACCTAGTGCGACAGGCCCTCCGTTCTCATATGGGATGCCTAGCTCAGGTACAAGTCCCATACTTTCCTACTCCACTTTACATACTTTAGGTTTGGGGGTAGGGAGCTCTAATTCTGCTTTGCAATGACACATGGGGGGCACTTCAGCTTCTTTTAACGCTTTCCCTTACGGGGGAGGTCAAATACCTCCTTCGTCCCCTTCGTTCAGTGGCACCCACCAACAATCCATCGGGCCACCCACACACCATAGTTTATTTGGAGCAGGTAGTCAAGGACCACCTTATCATAATATGCCGGTAGGTTCGACACCATTTTCTTTGTTCGGTGTGTTTGGTAACAATGCTTTCTCATCAGCTGCTTTCCTGACTGGGGGCAATCCCAGTTACAAATAACCTATTCCTATGCAGGGTACTATTCCTACACAGGCGACAAACCCGGGAACTTCTTCTACATCAGGGCCTTGGAATTCTTGGCAGGGATCAATTCCCTCATCGAGAATGCCGATCTAGGGAAATTATTTTCACAACCAATGGAACCCCAGACAAGGTACTATGCCCATCCCCATGGGATCAGCATGGGGCAACCCTTCTCAAACTCCTTCGAATATAATGCACGCCCAACCATCTACGTCCTATTTTGGGAATCAGCCGATGATGTCTCTTCACATGCATAATCCGTATGCTAGTCATGGCCATGGTTTTTACCAGAACCCAGGCTAGAAACCAAAATTTTCCTGGCAACCTGGTTCCAGTCAAAATCCAAGTCCCTTTTTCCATGGTTATCACCAACAACCCAAACTACCTTTCCTGGCAACCTTGCATTTTCCAGACTTGACAAGGTTGTTGAATGACCCTATCTATCATGACCTGCATTGGCCCCCTATGCCGACGAAGTTTCCTTCGGACATACCAAAGTTCGAGACCAAGCCTAACGAAGATCCAGGAGATCATGTGACCACCTTCCATCTTTGGTGCTCGTCTAACTCGTTGAAATATGAATCCGTACAGTTGCGATTGTTTCAACGTACTCTCATTGCGAGTGCCACAAAATGGTACATTGAGATTGACCACTCAAGATACTCTTCCTTCGGCGAGTTGGCAATGGCTTTCCTAAACCATTTCCAATTACCTGTGAGATACGATGCTGGCACAAAATTGATGGCCAATTTCACACAGACAAAAGAGGACCATATCTCTGATCACATCTGAGAATGGAGACGCCAGAAGAGTTTAATTAAGGTGCCATTCCCACCATCATTCTTGCTCGAGTGGTTCCTTAAGTTATTGGTCCCAAAGTTATCCAAAGACGTTGCGACGTTGGGAGTGTTTTCCGAAGAAGATGCCATCATGAGAGCTCAACAACTTGAGAGCTAATCTACTCTTAGTCCGGTTTATTATACGAGATCTTGCCAGATGCACCATGCTCAATACTTGATAAAACCAGATAGAGAGTTGGACCACATGCCAATGGTATTGTTGGTTTAGCACAAACAAATCCCGCTGAGCAATTAACGAAGCAATTGCAACAATTTTCTATACAACACACAATGACCAACCAAACTACTATTTCAGCTGCTCCCCTACCCAAACGTCGGATGTACACATAGTGCAATCAACAAATCCAAAGGCCACCCAATAGCCTGAAGGAAAGAAAAAACAATGAAAGAAGGGTAAGGGGGATAAGAAACCCACTAATAATGTTGGCGGGGGCAACACTGAGAAATGGAAGTCGAGGTATCTGTGCAACCTATGTGCAAAGGACCACCCAACCCACCAATGTCCTCGGCTTGCAGAGGCCCAAAAGTTTGTGACACAACAACAACCTTCCGTGTTAACCAATCCATTTCAACATGGGCAAAACCTAACCCAAGCCTCTACAAGCACGGAAGGGGGCAGTCAAGGACCCTCTCCGTCTTCGAACAATGCCGCATCTACGAATGTGTATATGATGAAGGGTGATGCTTTTATATCGACTAGAGCGCATGACTACAATAAACCAAGAACTTTTGAGAAGGGCAAAGAAGCCGAACTCCCATCTCTTTCTCTCCAGATCGAGAAGACTTTGGGAAAAACAATGACAAGCATCCCAAAAGGCACATTCAAAAAATATTCTCACAACCCAAATGCAAGGGCCACCCAAAAATATTCTGTGGTGGAGTATTTGTCTCAAACCCCTTGTGCAATGTTTGCTTTGGAGGTCCTCCAAAGCTGCCCTTCCCAGAGGAAACCTTTGTTAGTTTCTTTAGGATCTACCGAGACTTTTAATTCGGGTACAATAATGTTGGATACAACCAACTTAAAACCTCGTCTTCCTTACCGCGTAGAATTTTAAATAGTAATGGCTCACCCCATGAAAAATTTTACTCATAATATTTTACGTACGGTGGTTGATGAGGGCGCCTCGACATGCGTTATGTCGTTGACATGTTGGAAGGCCATTGGCTAGCCCGTTTTGTCTCCGTCACCTACTCTTCTCATTGCTTTTGATAGTCATTTGTTCTGACCACATGGTATCATCCCATCTTTCCCCGTGCAGTTAGGAGGGAAGACTGTGTGCGTTGAGGTAGAAGTAGTCGACGCGTCCCTCGACTACAATATCTTGTTAGGAAGGAGTTGGACTTACGCCAAGAAAGTAGTGGTTGCTACATTTTTTCGAGTCTTTTTGTTTCCACACGAGGACTGGATTGTGACCATTGATCAATTGTATTTCTCTAGACCTGACCCTTCATTGGGGGTATCCGCAGTCCCGATGATTGATAATCCCCAACTAGGCGTAGTCAATGTAGGGGTTGGTTTGTACCCATCTTTGATGGGTACCTTCGATTACCCTCCCCCTCAAGGCGATGTCAAGTTCATATCCGAACACCATAAGGTTGATATTTTCCAAGTTTCTTCATTTCGCATGAGTTACTTCAACGATCCTTGGATACTTCCTTCCCCATCGACCACGATGGAAGGGACAGGGCACCCTGGCATGTCCATGCCCTTCTCCACAACTAAATTAGCGTACTCTTTAGTCCAACAATCTTCGTCTGACACCGATCCAACTCTTGCACAAGAGTTAGATCCAATTCTAGAGCCTATTTGGGCTCAAGGCTCTCTCACTGACACCGATTCATTAGACTTAGTCTTTCCCTCCGATGAAGCAATAATTGAAGCAATGACTAGTTTGGACAAACCCTGGGACGATCTCCATCACAGATCATACTTCCTCCCAAAGTTAAGAAAAATCATAGCCGGAGAATTCACCTTGAATATGACTGGAGATAGGTCTTGTCATGTTAATCCCTTAACTACACGTGAGGTTTATGCTGAGGGTAATATGGCAACTATCACTGAAACCATACCGATCAATATCTCCAGAACCCCTGGCATCATGGATAATGTTTTCGTCAAAGCTGACTATTCCCCTAGAGAGATTCAAATCTACACAGATCTATTTAAATAATTCCACGACATTTTTGCCTGGTCTTACGAGGAAATGCTAGGCATCGATCCAAAAATAGTCGAACATGAAATCACAACTTATCCGGATGCCAAGCCTATTCGACAGAAGCGTTGTCCAGTTAATCCCAAGAAAGCAACGACCATTAAGATTGAAGTTGAGAAACTGCAAAAAGCCAGTTTTATCTATCCAATCCATTTGACCCAATGGGTGTCAAATCACGTGTCGGTCAATAAGAAACAAGGCACGATTCCTGTATGTACGAACTTCCGTGATTTGAACAAGGCCTGTCCAAAAGAAAATTTTCCCACACCATTCATCGACCAGATAATTGATGAATGTGCAATTTGTGAGGCCTTCTCTTTCATGGACGGTTTTTCAGGATATAATCAAATACAAATCAAACCCGAAGACCAACACAAAATGACATTCATTTGTCCATGGGGTACATTCCCGTATCGTAAGATGCCCTTTGGTCTCAAAAATGCTGGTGTGACCTTTTAGCGGACCATGTCTTTTTCTTTCCATGATCTCAAGCATATAGTTGAGACCTATTTAGATGATTTAGAATCTCGATCTCGCAAGAGAACGGATCATCCCACACACCTCTAACTTATCTTTGAGCGATGTCACTACTTCTGGATTCACTTGAATCCAAACAAGTGCAACTTTTGCGTAACATCAGGACATTTGTTAGGTTTCATAGTATCAACAATAGGGATAATGGTTGATCCTCTCAAGGTTGAGGCAATAGTTCAGTTGCCTCCCCCACACACAATCCTTCAACTTCAGAGTCTACAGGGAAAGGCGAATTTTTTAAGACGTTTCATCGCCAACTATGCCAAGATCACAAAGGGATTTATGCACTTACTGAAGAAACATGTTCCTTTTCATTAGGATGATACTGCTCAACACTCCTTCAACGCATTGAAACATGCCCTCATAACTTCCCCTCTGCTTTGGCCACCCAACTATAACAAAGATTTCTTATTATACTTGGTTGTCGTAGAGTCCACCATTGGCATGGTCTTAGTTCAGGAAGATGATTTGCTCTCAGAATATGTGATCTTTGTCCTGAGCCGAGGCCTAGTCGGACTGGAACTTAATTATTCTCATATTGAAAAACTAATGTTGGCAGCAGTCCATGATGTTCAACGGTTACGTCATTATGTTCTGTTTTGCAAGACCACCGTCATTTCCATTGTGAATCTGTTTCAATACGTGTTGACACAAAGGGTAATAGGCGGAAAGATCAGTAGATGGATAGTCGTCCTCCAAGAATTTGACTTAGATTTCGTTTCTGCAAAATCCAAAAAGTCACTGGTCTTCGTAGAACTTATTTTGGAACTTTCGGTTGAGTCAGGTGATGTTGTGCCTGAAGAGTCGCCTATCAGAGGAGATATGTTTTTGATCGCATCTTCAGATCCTTGGTACGGAGATATACTTATCTATCTCCAGACTTTTAAGTGCCCCACCTCTTCTTCTTGTAATGAGCATAGCCGTATACGCCATCAGGCCAAGAATTATCTCATACTCAACGATACGTTGTATTGAAGAGGTGTAGATTGCATCCTGCGTCGATGTCTCACTCACGAAGAAGCAGTTATCATGATTAATGATTTCCATACCGGAGCATGTGGTGGTCATTTTTCTGGGTTGGCAACAACCCAAAATATTTTACGAGCAGGTTACCTCTGGCCGACACTAATCAAAGATTGTATCGAATCGGTCAAGAAGTGCCACCCATGCCATATCTTCTCTTGGAAGATGAGGGCACATCCTGCTCCCATGTTTCCTATCATCACAGTTGGTCCCTTCACCAAGTGGGGGATTGATTACACTACATGAAACCCTCCTTCAGCAAGGGGGCACCGTTATATCATTGTAGCCATAGACTACTTCACGAAGTGGGTCGAAGCTATGCCAACGTTTAAATATGATGGAGAGACTGCGACTCTCTTTTTATTCAACCAGATAATAGCAAGGTTCGACGTCCTGATATAGATTGTCAATGACCATGGCAGTCACTTTCAGAACAATATGATGACCGAATTAACATCAAATCTTGGATTGCGGCAAGAACATTCGTCACCCTACTATCCCTAAGAAAATGGTTAGGTGGAAGATGTAAATAAATCTCTTAAGACCATCCTACAATGAACGATCAACTCAGCTAAGTCAAATTGGCATTTGATGTTATACTCGACATTATGGGATTACCGAACGTCTGTTAAGAATGCAACTGGTTTCTCACCTTTTCAACTTGTTTACAGGATGGAAGCAGTCTTGCCTATCGAATGTCAGATCCCATCCCTAAAGTTGGCAGTACATTTATTGCCAGACACTTCTCCACTTGAAGAACGATTATTATACCTTGAGTGACTCAATGAGAAACGTCGTGATGTAGCCCTGACTAACGAGGCTCACAAACATAAAGTCAAGTGTTAGCATGATCATTCTGTTCATCCTCGGGTTTTCTCTGACGACAACCTTGTCTTGGTCTATGACCAATATAAGGACCCCCTGGGGGCAGGAAAATTCAAACCCATGTGGTTCAAACCTTTCATCATAAAAGAGATTCTTAAAAAGGGCGCTTATCGTCTGGTCGACTTTGAAGGAAATGCTTTGGCGGAGCCTAGAAGTGGGTTCTACCTCAAGAACTATTACTCATAGGTAGGTCACCTTGGGTAACTTTTTGTAACATTTGTATAGTCTTTGTACTATTACTTTCTAGTTTCTTTTAGTATTATGGGCGTGTCAGTTTTGACGTTATCTTTTGTCACTGTGGCAGATGTCAAGTGAATCAAAGGTGTTCATTGGGTATGCAGACAATGCTAGCCGACACACTCAGAGGCTCACCTCCGCAACTTGGGTAATTTTTACACCTCGAGGCCAATTATTATCTTTCAGAGGTATATGCTTAGGTGACACCACAAACAATGTCGTCGAGTACAATGCAATTATTGAGTTGCTTCATGACGCCCTGTCATTTGGTATCTCTCATCTTCGGGTCTATTTAGATGCTCCGCTGGTTGTGTCTCAGTTAAATAGAGTCTACCATGTTTATGATCTGACTACATCGACGATTCCTTAGGGTACATCTCTTAGAATGAAGATTTGATTATATTACATATTTTCATGTTCCTAGGAGATTAAACCAATTTATAGATACTCTAGCTAATCAAATTTTAGACTGGCATATCAGACACATATAAAACGACATACACATAAACATGTAAATACATTTAAAAAAAAAATATGATCCATAAGACATAAAAAGACATAAAAATCCATATATAATATCATAATCATCAGAGTACATAGGTGGACACAAGCGCCTCAAAAATATGACTAGTAATGAGTCATGGGGCTTATGCCCTCAAAAAATATATACAAGTAGTGCTCTCAGAACATGAAAAGTCTAGAATAACTAAGGTCAAGGCCTATGGGCCCTGTTGTAATGATCAACATCATTTTCCAAACGCCGAAACAGTCGGACCCGTGTCCGTGGTGCCCCCACTACATGAGGCTGCATAGATGGTGGAAGATCCTCAATCTCTGCCAAAGGGACTGTGTGGGTGAGCGAGGTAAATTTTCACTCGACTCATCTCAAAACCCTCTTAGCCTCACTGGCTGGAAGCTCTCCTACTACTGTTGGTCCCCCTGTGGTGACAGGTGCAGCCCCTGGCCGAGGACGATGCCTGTTCCTCGCATAATCCATAGGTCGCACTGGTCCCACATTTTCACATAATAGACACATATCTGTCAAATACTCTGGTATAAAAAAATGATATATATAAAAAACAACATAAAAATTACATACGTTTCACAAAAAAAAAAAAAAACGATGGGAACTTACCCATCTCTCCTCACTCCTCATCAGGAGGTATCAATATCTCAGGATCTATCAAGAAATCAATCCCAGCATAAGGGTAATCCTCTATGATTTGGATCTATCATGACAACCAAGCAAAGAAGTCATCATCAAATGACTCATTGGTCCTTCCACCACCCTGTCGTGGCAGCAACACTTCCCATCTACAAACCGCAAGAAGAGAGGCCTGATGTCCTCGTACCACCACTCAAGGACTGAAACTAGGAACTCTTTCAAAGAAGAAAGAGCATAGAATCATCTCGAACCCAAACTTCCTCTGCATTCGTAACCGACAATCTATCAACTGCCTCTTCATACAATCTAGCGGTGTAGTGAATATCTGTACATTTAAGCACTGGACAACATAGTTCATCTGTGCATGGGATGCATGATGTAGAGCTACAAAACCAATCATCCGCCCAATAAGTAACACAATCGCCTGCATCGATAAATTAGTGATCTTTCTTATTGGCACTTGAGAGCTTGATCGGTCTATACCAGCCTCACAATAAAGTCCTATCAATTCTGATATGTTATGAGGCCCCAAAGGAAATGTCCAGAAATTGACTGGTTCCCCTCTCCTGGAGAGGCTAGTCAAAAAATATATGTCCTCTGTAGTAGGCACCAGTGACTGCCCCTCTAACATAAAGGCCTCTACGTCAGGATGCCAATAATCAACCAAGGCATTCAGTAGCCTAGGTTGTGCTTGCATAAAAGGACATAGGAAGAACTTGAGCAACCCACATTGCATTAAGGCAACAACAACATTGGGGTCTTCCCCGAGCAACTCACTAATCTCCTCATGCTCTCTTTCCCTCCAGTGAACATACATCCTACAAAAACAAAGTTCAAGAGGGTTAACCCTTGCTTTTTATTTTTATTTTTCATTAAATAAAGGGTCCACACGGGCTATAATGATGACAGTCATGTGTAAACGCATGCAGTTTTTCCTCTGCTCAAGTGTACACGCGGTTTGTCATAAGACAACCCACGTGGACCTAGGGACGACCTTTTGAAGGTCGACGACCCCCCAAAACTTGAAACTAAAAGCATAAACAAATGTTTAAATTGCAAGAGGAGAGAGTTTATACTTACTTGGTCCAAGCAGATAGTTGTTTCGTCCACTGAAGCTCCCAGAATAAATTCTTTTCACAAAGGGGTAGTTTTGGCTTTTAGTCAATTTTTGAATTAACAGTGGTGATAATGAGGTGCCAACTTCTATTTATAGAGTTTTTTGGCCCCTTTTTGTCAATTTTCAGACCATTTTGTCATTTTTTCGAAACTAAAAATCATTTAAGATGGTTCAAGAGTTTTCTTTGGATGATCAAGGGAGGTATTCCTTTGGGTATTTGGATTTTTTTTTGAGATTTGGGCATTTGGACGGTCCTTTGGTAAAAAGTCATTTTTTCCTAGCTCGTTGCATTTAAGTCAGGATTCCACCCCCACTTTCTGCATCTCGTTGCCTTTTTTTCTTTGTCATAGGATCGATCCCACCGAGTTGCGACACATAACCCTCATTTATTCTTTAGAAGTGTCGTAATTTGGTGGTAGAGACTACCATAACATGGATGCCATAGGTAGATCCTGGTTGTGTTAGAAAAACAGGACCGCAGAGCAATAAAATAAAACAAATGCATAAACAAAACATAGAAGACACACAATACAAGAGAGACACAGATTTACGTGGTTCACCCAGTGTGGGCTACGCCCACTAGAGAAATTGCCAGGTCCTTCCTTTATTATTATCCAACAAATGAAGGGATACAACCTACAGAAAAACCCGTTGTAACTTCCTCTTCTTTCTCTCACAGTCTCCTCTCTCATAATACAATATTCACCATCAATCATAGTCGCAATACATTTCCCTCATAAAAGAGGGTTGCCTTCTAGGGGAAAAAACCCTAACATAATCTCTACCGTTAGATCTACGACCTTATAATGAACGATCCAGATTTACAATGAAATTACAATATACTTTTATAAGGCAATTTTTTCTTCAGGGGCATCACCCCCAAACCCCCGCTGGGGGCCCACTTGCCCCCAGACCCCCCAACCGGGGGGATAGGCCCCCCAGACCCCGCAGAGGGGGTACCCCCCCTCTGCAGTCCCCCACGTGGAAGAGTGTACATACTTCTGGGGTGTAAATACTCCATGGGGTATAAACACGACTAAAAGTAAAAGACCTATAAATCAGGAAGATAATCAGGCTCCACAACCAACAATATCCCACTTGGAGACTGATCTCAACAACTCCACCACTGCTGTATATGCTGGACTTTGAACCTTCTTGGACCTAGCAAATTTCTCATCTTCATATTCATTCTTGAAGACCAACTGAAACTGAGCAAGAACTCAGTTTCTCCCTAGTTACTCCCTTTGTTAACATGTCTATAGGATTTTGGCTAGTGTGTATCTTTTTCATATTCAATTGTCCATCTTCCAAGGCGGATCATATGAAG